>JAFJTR010000076.1:0-16388 GCA_022559985.1 Parastagonospora avenae f. sp. tritici 18332-5
CGTCTGCAGGCACGCGCCGCTGCTGGCGTCCCAGATCTTGACGGTGCTGTCGCCGGACGCTGATGCCAGCCGGGTCGAGTCGTGCGAGAAGGCCACCGAACTGACCCGATTGCTATGGCCCTCGAGCGTCTGCAGGCACGCGCCGCTGCTGGCGTCCCAGATCTTGACGGTGCTGTCGCCGGACGCTGATGCCAGCCGGGTCGAGTCGTGCGAGAAGGCCACCGACCAGACCTCACTGCTATGGCCCTCGAGCGTCTGCAGGCAAGCACTCCAGCCGTTGCCCATAGCCGGCTTGACGGCTACTCCTCCTGGCTCTTCGCGCTGGAACAGCCTTCTCGTTAAGCTGTCTGCTGGACTGAAAAGCAGAGCAGATGCGTACGCTTGTAAAGGATAGTTCTCAATCGCCTCTTTGTGATACATAATTAACCGTCGTGCGTCGTACACAACCTCACTCAATGCGTGCGTATCTCTAAGTCCCTATTTGTATTAGTCCTGCATTGAAAAGACGACAGACCTCCACGATCGCGTGAGCTGTACCTGAACTAGATCCCATAGCTTTGACATTGAGACTACTCCTTTAGCTATACTTCTGCACAAGCTAAGCGCCTCTAGCCAGTACAGATACTTCTGTCTAAGGAATGTGTCTATAGTTCTGACGTCTTCTTGATTAGTAGCATTGTGTGCTAGTGCCTTAGATTTTGAGTCGCAGAAGTGGTCAATCCAGTAGATACATGGGTAGCGCGAGATCGCTAGAGGATCAAGAACGGGCGGCTCAACGTCTCCTATAAGATATCCAGGGGCCTGAAGGTTGTACATGTCTCTGCGCAATTTCTTCTGCAGGACAGTAAGTGACTTCTGAAATATGTCTTGGTGTATACACTCAGCCCCGTCTAGAAAGACCTTATTCGACGCTTTCGTGACGAGAAAGTCCTTAGCTGACTGATGCACAAAGTAAACTGTGTTATCCCGCAGCGTGAGGAACGATCTGCAGAGACTAATAATCTCCTGCACTGACTCTAGGTCATCAGTGAAGTCTGCAAGCTGTTTAGTAAGCACAACAAGCTCAGCGACTGTGACGGGTCGATATAGGACAGCAGTCACTGCTAGCACCTGTAGACAGATCCTGGCGCTATCTGACTCGCTTATCTGCTGCAGCATCCGCTTGTACAAAGAGTCAAGCCCAGGCGGAAACTGGTATAGCTTTTCGACCACGTTCCACTTCGGCGTCGTCTTAAGAGCTTGGCACACTAACGCAACCCAGAGGAAGGTGTCGTTCGCGTTCAATGTTAAGTGCTGGAGCACTGCGTCTTCCACCTCTGGCGTGTAGCGCTTCTCTTGCGCTAGCTGGCACACTTTCTGCTGGATGAAGGTCTTGACTGCTGCTGCCACTGACTCGGCGTTCAGCTCAAGGCTCAGCCTCGTTTTGTGCTTTGCACGCTCCAGCTCTTCTTCGATATCTGGCCAGTTGCGACTAGACACGATCCACTTGACGCGAGAGGACGCAGACGACTGCTTCGCGATAAAGGCAAGCAGCTTTGGCAAGTCTGTCACGCACTCATCGAGCGCGTCGATTATCAAGTACGTTGTGCTTAGGCTTGCGTCTCGCAGCACGTCAGCGAAAATCTCTGACAAGGCGACCCAGGCGTTCGCGTCCTCGAACAAGCTTTTGCCTGCATAGTCATACTTCTTGCGGACGTGCGATGCAAGCGACGGCTGCTGGTGTACAAGCATGTACAGCAAGCCCCGAAGCACAGCTGTAGCACTATTAATGCGCGAGTCAGTCGCCTGGCAGAAGAAGTACGACAGCAGGGCAGTCCGGGGTATAGAACTTTGCAGCTCGTTGATGACGCCACACAGCAGCATCGTCTTTCCCTTGCCAGGATCGCCTTTCACCCATAGCAGTCGGCTGTGTTTGTCCTCATACCACTGCCTGAATGCGGTGTTGTCGAGGACCCAGCGGTAGGAGTTTGCTAGCAGTCCGCCTTTAGTCTCCTCGATGCGCTTCTTGTCGTCGCGCGGGTCCGTTGGTCGTATGTCTTGAATGCATTGTTCCAACTTGTGCACCTCGTCCATTAGACGCTGGAACGCGCTCGGACCCCCTTCACCGTAAGCCGGCGCAATCTCAACGTCTAAGACGCCTGCTAGCGAGTACCACGCATCTTCATCGCGTTTAGTCTGCCTGTCGCCTTTCCACTGCAGGCGCTGCTGGACAGGGAAGCAGGGAAGCGGAGTTCCGCTAAGAACTTCAACCGGTATAGCTGTTGTCTTGTGGATTAGGAGCTTAAGTAACGTCTTGTTGCCAAGTCTCTTTCCTTCTTGAGAATAGAACTCAACAATAGTAGGCGCGAGAAGCTCTTGGAGCGTCCACCCACGTGTGAACCACCGACTTAACCTAAAGGCAGGCTCCCAGCTGGACCCGACAGATATGCTGTAGGCATCGATGTGAACATCTGACAGGTAGACATAGCACTTAGCTGCAGACCGGTACCAGTGGAACATGGACTGTATCGCCCATGAGTGCTCAGCCTTGTCCGTCGTGTCGATACAGCATGTGTCAATCCAGAAATACAGTATCTCGTCGCGCTGGGCCTGTCTTGCGCAGAAGAGAATCTTCTCGTAGCCTGGCTTTGTCTTCCCATTGCCTGTCTGGAGGTCTGCGAAGGTCACCTCGTCCCCATCTGCGCCCCAGGTGTGTGAAAGTATTGCGAATGGAGGTATATTGCCATCGTCGAAGCTGTGGATGCTGAGCTTGTCGCTTTCGCTGTACCGCAAGAGCCGCATAGGTTCGTGTAGGTGTGTGGTAGGCACATGCGATGAAGATGGGATTCGAAACGCTGGCCTGATCAGCCTGACCGCGCGTAGCTGCTATGTTATGAATGTTTCTCACGCTGCTAGGAGATAAATCGCATACGGTGAGTAAGACGAAGAATGCGCATCTGCTATCACATTACTGGACCTACTGGTGTGCCACTGTGTCTCGCGCTGGGGTTGCTGCCTCTTTGCTGCGTCCTTGGCTTGGTGACGAGGAGGAATCCCAGGCGGGGAGAAGCGTGGCCCCATGCATACGCAGTTCACCGCCAGCAAGGCTGAAGCGCGTCCGTCTGGAGAGCTGCAGCGCGCAACATCTTAGCGCTGTTGGCAGGGCCTGGACACTACATAATGCGCTCTCAGCCCATCAAAGGGAAGGATAAACAAGACAGCGCTCGCACAGCTGCAGCATTTCAATGCATCGTCTATGTCTAAGTTGGTTCATTTATTACAGAGCTAGAGAACGTGGTCTAATACATCTTGGCTACAGGCGCTCTCCAAGTAGATACGGGTGCATGCGCTGGCTCAGGCAACGGCGGGGCCATCGATCTTCCTTCTGCGTCGCTTTTGCGCTTGCATCCGCGCCCACCCCCACGACCGCGCTTTGGCTTGCTTACCGAGGCTTGCCCTTTCTCAGCACGCTTTGCTCTAGCCTCCTCAAGGTCTTCAAAGCTCATCACCTTTGCTTTACCCAGGACTAATGACTTTGTCGACCGACGGGCTTTGGCTTCGCGATTGATCTCGAGCAGAAACTGGTTGCGATCCTTGAGGAGCGCTTGCGCAGCGAACGACACTTTAGCAGCACTGGCTAGTTTCTGTACGCGCTTCTGTAGGCGATCCTTGTTCGTCGCGTCAAGCGCATGCTTGTCTCTTACGATCAGATCGTGCAAGGAGGTGAGTGCTTCTGTTGTCACTGGCGTGATGGGCGTACCAGGCACTTCGCTCAGCGGATCGGCGCTCGTGGCCCCAGCTTCTGGATAGATACTACCTACTTCCGCCACAGGTTTGGGGACGTCTCTGAGCACTCGTTCTGGGTTAAAAGGGAACAGGCCAGCAGCGTACCACCCAGCCCGGATATTCCTGCTAGTCAGCGCACGATCCCTCGCAGGGCTGTAGAGATACGTGAAGTGCTCTTTGCCGACCATGTCCACGCCGCCTCGGTTCAGCCGCTCGACTTGCTCACGATACGCAGTCTTCAAGGGCGCGAAAGGGCCGACGTCGCACGGCTGTAGCTTGTGAGAGGTGTGTGAAGGCAGACGACACAGAATAATGTTGTCAGCAAGGCAGAACTCCAGGATCTCGAGCGTCTCGTGCGTTCCAAAGCCATCGCAGATCAGCACACGAGGATTTCCACCTGCTCTCTCACGCGTCTGGGGATTAAACACGCGCTTGAGCCATTCTAGGCTGATCTTAGAGTCGTTGTACCCGTTCTCAGAGAAGCCATAGTGCCACCCTGGGGTCGGGTGTGTGGTCCAGTTGCTGCGGTGAGTTGATGCTGGCCAGATGATGAGCGGCAGCAGCGCCCTCCCGTCAGCACTGATGCACTCAATAGCAGTGACCATAGTGCGCTTGACACTTCCACCTCTACTGCCCTGCTGTTCATTCTTCCCGACTAGGACCTTCGCTGAGCTAAGCATGCTCAGCATAACTCCAGTCTCGTCCATGTTGTACACATTCTCTGGCAGTACAGAGGGGTCCTGCAGTACCTGGCCGATCACGTCGAACCACTCTACTATCTTCTCGTGTATGTTGCTGCTGTGACGTTTCCAGTCTATGGACCTGACACGCCTCGCCTGGAGTTCGGGGTGGCGCTTCTCGAAAGCTCGTGGCCAATTCTTACCTGGACGCTTGACCGACTCGTTCGTGGACCGCTGGCGTGCTATACTAAATGCTAGTGAACGCAGATACTTAACGCGAACAGGCTGTCCAAGACTAGACATGAGCAGCAAGAACTTCACAAGCGCCTTCTCCTCCTCTCGAGTCAGGTACTGCTGGCGCTGTGCCTGCTCTGCTCGCGAACGACGTCCAAGCCTGCGATGGATCAGAGTCGAGACAGGGACATTGCCGTACTCTGATCGGGCAGCAGACGTGTCACGCACGCCATCGGGTAGACGTTGCGCGAGTGCCTGGCTCGCGGGGTCCATAGTCGAGGTTGGGTGATCAAGGGGAGATCGAGCGAGACCAACAGCAACCTCGTCCGGGTTGCTTCCAAGAATAGCCGCCAGTCCGCAAACTACTGCAAGCGCTTGTGCGACACTTGGCGGAAGCTTCTAGCGCTTTACGCCACAGCCTAAGCCGCCTTGGCATAGCGCAGGTGTAGATTGCAGGCCGCTAAGCTTTCAAAACCAGCTACGTCAGCACGCCAAGCCTTCTCGCTTGATGCGAAGAACTGGCAGATCGCGCCGGAGCAACTCGGAGAGCACCTAGACAGAGGCTGCACATGCTGTAAGAGCAGGATCGTGTTCTATGGCTAATTGAGTATCACATACGGGCTCCGAAGAAACGAGCAATAGTGATGCGTAGAAGAGAGCAGGCGTGTTCTATCGTTGTAGCTTCTATGCTAAAGACAAGAAGCTAAGGAACATAGCCTACAACGCTGTAATCTTGCTGTATAGAGCTTGCAACAGGTAGAGATAGATGCAAAGAATATAATTTTATTAACTCAACTCCCTATAACTGTGCGACGTAGGCATACTATGGGTGAACAGTATTTGTGGTTCGTTGCGGGGGGATGTTCGACCCACAGGGACGGACGTTAGTAGAGGAGTGCTGAGATGTCGATGAAGGCACAAGGCAGCAATCCTCAGGCAAAGGGTGGGTGGGTGGCACGTTTTCAAAGTGCGTCTTAAAGTATGAAATATGACTGACTGAGCGAAAGACAGGTTTTTCTAGGCTGGTAAATGGGTCAGGGGTACCCAGGTGCGGGTATAGGTTGGGTTGGGGTCGCACGGACCCTGGGTATAGGTTGGGTTGGGGTATCTCTAGCGTGGGTTGGGGTTGGGTTAGGGTACCTCTAGTGTGGGTTGGGGTTGGGGTTGGGTCGCACAGACCTTGGGTAGGGTTAGGTATAGGGGTACCCATAGGGTTATGTTATTTATTAGTATTATACGTTCGCGTATCTCAAGATTTTGGAGATTTTCTTATGTCAATTATCACAGTTAATAATCATAGCACTGTGTAAGAGAAGAAGAGACTGTATTTAATAGCTATATACGTATACAACTACAAATTCTATTCAAGAAACCGTGCAGGGCGTTTCCGTGTGCGTGGCAGCCGTAAAATCAATCCATAATCATAGTTATTCGCCTGATTATTAGCCTAGTTGTTGGTTTCAGAGCTGTCTAGACAGGAACTCTGACCTTGGTCATCTGAATCTGATGGCTGGCTATCAAATCCAGCCCTTGGGCGGTCTAAATAATGCAGGTCATGCAGGTCTGTAACTTCTTCGTATGGCGCTTGATCCTCGTCGCTATCAGGATCAGGTGAGCCTATAGAGTCCTGATCCATCTCATAAGAAATAGAATCTTTCAAGACCATAACCCGCTGTATAGTCTTAGGAGCTAGTCGATGCCTTCGGTCGCCAATCACATCCCTAGCCAAACTAAAGACGCGCTTAACACCAACCTCAGCAATCTGTACTGCCAAAATATCCTTCGCAACTTGAGCAAGCCGTGGGTAGTCTTCTGCATGCGTTTTCCACCACCCTAAGATAGTGAAGAACTCGTTTGCATTAACTGGAGGAGTGCTAAGGTAAGCCTCTGCTTCAGTAACAGTTAACATCCTGCCGTCTTCTGTTTCTTGTGTACTAGAACCCTGGCTTTGCGCTGACACAGATCTTATAGAGAGACTACTAGAGGATTGGGGTAGGGACGGCGTTCGTTGAAACCATGCGTTGTTTTGTGGTGTCCTGCGGATAGTAGGGGAAATAGGAGTATGTGGTCTCTCTCCTTGCTGATCATATCGAGCACAGTAATCTATAAACTGTTGGCGGTACTTGTACTTGTCACTGATATCCCAGGTATCCTCCTATGCGCTAAGTTAGTGCACTGCTGTGATAAATTGCTGTGATAAAAATACCTCGTATGGAGTAAGCTTTTGACTGGGATCCAGGATAGTTGCACAGTTAAATATGAAACCGCGCTCTTCATCTGTCTTTGAATAATACTTGCTGAGTTTCTCTTTCCCTTTCTTGGCTGCAGATAGTACAACTGCTGGCCAGTCAATGCCGTTATCGTCGCCTGGGTCATCGCTAAAATCTACCCTCATCTCATCAAGAAAGTCAAAGAGCTTGTTGTACATCTGCCATATAAATGGCGCCTGGGGAGTCTTGGTTTGACTGATGTAATCAGTCGCGTCTTTGAATTTCCCCAAGAGAGTGCCAATGAGCTTGATGTGGTGCCACTCTGTTGCGGATAGCCGAAGTGTTTTAAGGTCGCGATAGTTAACTTCTGCATTGTTGAGGTTGCTGCTGTTAGGGGTGTTGTTGATGTTATTGTGGCCACGGTTACCATAGTTACTAGTAGGCTCTTTGAGCGCAATTTCCTGTGCTAGCCAGGTGTCGATGTAGGTCCTAAGCTGAATAGCGCGCTCACACATGTCAAACGTTGAATTCCATCTTGTCTTGACGTCCCTTATCACAGAGACGCGTGACTTGGGTGGTAGTTCATCCTGCAGCGCAATAAATCGCTCAAACCGTTGGGGTGACGCATCAATAGCAATACAGATAGCTCGGAGCTAATAGTGTGTAAGTATGTGATTATAAGTCGTGATAAAGGTGTACATACCTTGCGCAGGGAATTGGGAACTGACGCCTCAGCGTTAATCTCTGCTATGTGGCGCCTCTCCAGTCTACGCCCATTTTCTATCTGTTCTGACGCCGCCAACTTGAGGTGCAGGATGATGTCCTGGACTACAAGATTGATAATATGCGCAACACATGGGATGACATTCTCCTTTGCACTCCACTCAATCTTATCCTCATCCAGTTGAATTTCTAGATGTGTAGCGAGTGTACTGTTATTGCCAGCATTGTCGCATGTAATTCTAAGGAGTCGGTGTTTTGTGTTTGTGAATGTAAGTAGGTTGTGTACCTCTTTAGCCATAGCTTCGCCAGTGTGACTTCCGCGCATAGGGATGAAATCCAGGAGTCGTTCGACGAGTTGCCATTTGTCATTGATGAAGTATACCTTGATAGCCAAGAAGCAGAGGTGGTTGTTTGCAGTCCAGGCATCCAACGCAAGTGAGATCTTAGTTGTTTTGTCAATATCTAAAAGGATAGCCCTCTTTGCTGCATCAGATCGTTCGTGAAACATGTCGCGGAATTTATAACGGGTAGTTATCACAGTGTTAGGCCGGAGGAACTGGACAAAGCGCTGGAAGGAAGGTCTCTCAACTGTTCGAAACGACCAGTTACTGTCAATTATAACTCGTACCAGCTCTTGCTCTAAAGCCCAGGTCGAGAATACTGGAATTGACCGTGGTGTGTTCTGGATTAGGCGTTGAGGGAGAAAGGTATCAGATGACTGGGTATGAACAGGGGTAACTGTATTGCTACACGTGTGGGAATGGCAGTGGTTAAGAAGGTGTTTAGTTCCAATAGACCCAACAGAGGGATGCTGAAGAACAGAACCACAGCGAAGACAGAATACATGAGGGTGACCAGATGGGTATCGCGCTGCTTCACCAAACTTTGTCCAGATTTGGCCAGTACGGGCGATAGAATTCCACTTAGGGCGCTGTCTGTCAGGTTGTAGGGCCCATTCAGTTTGGTCCCACCAATCAGTCCATGCTCTGGTGACCTGGGCTACAGCGTTATCTTCTGTATTGCTAGGAAGTGGATATTTAAGCAGGTTGAATATTTGCCTAACTCCACTTCTAGGAAGGTGTGGGGCGCGTATGTGTAGTTTGTGTAGAGCAGGAGGAAGATTAGGTAGAATATTAATATCAGCCATTATTAGGACTATCAGGTATAGTTTCGTGATTAAGTGCTGTGATAAAGGCACAATAGCAGTATGTAGAGTCACAGACTAGATGTGGACTTTGCCTTTGCGCAGGAATTTAAAATTGACAATTTCAATCTCTCATTCCAGTGCCACGATCGTTGTGTTAGAAAGTCGCATATTATAACTAAGGCTTTGCTCTAGCAATCGGTGCATGATTACTGGCTGTAATTATTCCTACTAATCATTTGTGGCTAGTACTGCATTCCACTGAAGTCAGGATCTACTCAGCAATCTCCGAAGATTCTGTTGCAGCGTCTTCTGCCTCATCAGGGCTATCTGGAAATCCCCCCCAATCTTCGTCCTCTGACTCATACTCATCCCCAACCCTATTGTAGTAGGCGTCTATCTCTGAATCCTGATCAACCTCCTCCTCGCACTCATCACTGCCATTTCCCTCTTGATAAGGCATATCACCGTCTAGCACATCGCCATCAGCAAGCTCTGGCATAATGCAGGGTGCAGGTTCGCGTCGCCTAAGTCAGTTAGTATGTTACTGTGATTAAATACAGTGATAAACTTACTCAAAATCTGTCTTCTGCACCATCACCAACTCCTTAGGGCTGAGCTGAGCCACGAACTTCAACCACTCTTCCTTCTCTGCCTTATCTGCAAATGAATTGTTGTTAAGCTTTACTAATCCCTCCTGGTAGATCTTGTGTTCTAGCATCTGCACAACACCACCATCTCCAAGAACGCGCTGATCGCCACGGTTTTCAAAGCCTTGCGTTGCTGGACTCTTATGCGCATCTAAAGGCTTGTTGATGATGTGTTAGTGCTTCTTGCAGTCAATCTTGTGCTGGATCTTCATCCACTTTAAGTGAACTTGATCAAGTTTACCCTCAAGCCAAGCAGCTGTCAATAGTAAGTATATTCCTGTGATAAAAGAATGTGATAACTAACCACTCTTCATATCAGCAAAGCGATTATCCCCTAGCTTCTCAAGTTGTGTTTCTAAGAATATCTTCTTCTCATTCTCAGGCAGCGAAGTGTAAGCTTTCATGTTCTTGAGTTTTCGAACGAGCGCTGACTTTGCTTGGCGATCAGAATCTGCTGCTTTAATAATTGCAGCTTCTTCTGCAGTGCGTGAGGCAGCAAGAGTTCTCTGTTGTACAGCACGAGTACTATCGCTGAGCGTCTTGGTTGACGTGACTTTGAAATTTGTTGGACGACCTCTCTTAGAGCCAGATTGGCCTCGCTGTGCAATAACCTCGCTGATTTCTTGCTCTAGACACTTAAATCCCTACACATGTCAGTATAGACTGTGATAACAGGCTGTTATTATTACCTCTGTCAGCTGCAGCCACTCTGCGCGGTTAAAGCCGTCAGGTATCTCGACCTCAAGTTCAGCCAGCAGACCTTCCGGGCCATTGGGGAAGTCCGTCTCCTCAGCTAGCTCTTGCTTGATTGTCTTAGGCTCCATTGCGCAGGTACTGTTATTAAGGTATGTGATAAAGGCCTTGTTGATACTACAATTGTGTTAAAGGCTGACTTTCTGGCTCGCAGCTGTAGTCGTTGGTGGATAGTTTTTGCCAGTAGGTAGGCTTTTAGCGGTGAGGTGAGGTGAAGCTGTAGAAATAACGCGTCAAGGCGACACGTGCGCGTCACGTCACTAGTGCCGCCCTTATCGATAAGACGCGAGCTTAGATCATGTTAGTCTGCGCAAACTCACCTCTTTACACTGCACCAAAAGACTGCCTACGTAGCAATAATTACAAGCCTCAAACAGTAAGGTATCACAGAAATTAATCACATAATCAAGTGCATAAAGCTAATTTGGGCATTGTTAGCAACTCTCACTGCACTATTCACACGCTCACTCTACAAAGAATCTAAGATGGCGCGCACCAAGCAAACTGCCCGCAAGTCTACTGGCGGCAAGGCCAATGCGACAATGTTAGCAGCAAAGGCTGCTCGAAAGGCACCTGCAAAGACCAAGAAGACTTACAGGTTTAAACAAGGCAGTGTGTTATCACAGCACTTAATCACAGTTTCTAAGCTAACATCATATAGCTGTCGCGCTTCGTCAGATCAGGAAATACCAGAAGTCAACTGAGCTTCTCATCCGCAAATTGCCCTTCCAGCGCCTTGTCCGCGAGATCACCCAGAATAAATTTATGGGAAGACAGTTTCGGTTCCAGCTAAGTTCTATTGGGGCGCTCCAGGAGGCTGCTGAGGCATTTCTTGTCGGCTATTTTGAGGGTATGTCACTTCTCAATATGCGACTATATTCGCTAACTATACTAGATCTGAACTATAATGCTATTCATGCGAAGAGGGTAACAATTCAGACTAAGGATTCTTTCCTTGCAAAGAGGTACTACAACAAGTTTATGCCGAAGGACCAGTTCACTGCGTGAGGTAGAGGGACCTTTAGAGTCCAGGGCGAGTAGGAGAAACGTGAAATATAGTTTTAGTAGTCAAATGCAAGAGACTAACTATATACTGTGATAACCACCTGTTATAATTCTACAGTGGATTAATCGTACAATTTCGTTATTATGAATCCGAGAGTCTAGGGTAGTGTAGCACTAAATAGTGAATACTACATATTAACGAAAAATACGGCTTACTCAGACCCAGGTATACCCAGTCTATGCGACCCAACCCTGACCCTGACCCAAAGTGGGGACAACCCAACCCCTACCCATCGTAAGTACCAAAAAGTTGGGTAGGGGTTGGGTTGGGGTTAGGGTCTTACGTAATCTGACCCAACCCTGACCCAACCCCTACCCATTTACCAGTCTAGGTTTTTCAGACTGCCGAGAAGGCTTCTTATCTATGACCGCCCGTGAACCCGAACGCACCGATCGAAACGCTCATCCGCGACGCCCTGGCACTTTCTACATTTGTCCGACGACCTGTGCAACAAGTCCAACCAATAAACATGCATTGAAGGTCGACGATGTACGCAGAGAAGGGAATATCAGTGCGTAGATGCGGAGTAGATGTGTGACCCAAGGACATCAACTGTTCCCGAAATAATTCAAGCTTGCATTCATTCTAGATCTAGTCACAGATGCCATCATGCCGCTCGTTGTGCCCGGTCTTGTTCTGGTGACAGAGAGTCTCAACACAAGCCAGCTCGCTCTCCCTTGACAGCGTGTCTGGCTGGCCACTTCCCCCCGATATGACCATGATATCGACAGCCACGCCTTCGACGTTGGCACATTTCCTGCAGATGTAAGATCCTGTGCATAGATCGTCCTATAAATACTCACCACTCTAATGCGGCTGCGCCGTTTGGTGCGCTTTCAGGAATCCGAAACTTGGCTATCTGGTCGCCTGCGCAGTTCTTCGGTCGCGCAAGGGCAGAAATAGGCAAGAATGTGTCGTTCTGGAAAGTGAGAGTTCCCTGACAGGTCGCGTTTCGAGAGTTGAAGAGTCTGGATGACGGTGAGCTACGTCTTACGGTTGAACAGAGATGGCGAGGGTTCACTGGTAATACAAGTCGTGGCCAGCTTTCACCTGGGCAACAGGACTAGTCAGGACAGGTAGTGGTTGATCGAATGGAACTAGTTGAGCTGTGGCCAGCCCAGCGAAGAGCGACAGACTCTGGAGAAGCTTTGACATTATGAATGTTAGATGCAAATGCTTCTATGAAAGTAGTTGATAAGGCACGCTGGAACGAAGGTCTTTGCAAATTTGTTTTATAGTTGCTAGGTACTACAGAGCTGATACCGTTGTTCGTCTTACGTGAAAGGTACCCATAATCTGTGGCTAGGCTCAGTACACAGTTACCGTCTCCGGTTTTCAGACGGCCCCGTTTCGTGTTCTATCGTACAACACCAGGGCATAAATGCAATACGGCTGGCCTTCGAGTGTCTTCGCAAAATGTATCCCAGCTATCCACAGCATCGGCGTCACAGCGGCCTGTCAGTTCGATTCTCCGTTCCTAATCAGAACATCGTAAAGAGAATCTTGGACGATAGCTTCGATGAAGAGAACCTACGAGTCAGAGCTGCCGCAAACGTCCTTTTCCCTCATATTGATAAATTATCCAATCTAATGTCTCGCCATCGTATTCAAATCGAGACAATTAGTCCCAACCAGCTCGGCGTCACGCTTTTCCTTCCGCCACCACCGTGTCCCCCACCTAAATCGAAGATGTTCTCAAAATTGAAGCGCATGGTGACCCGTAGACCCGAGATAGATAGTACAGAGGAACCTTATGCATTGACTCAACTTGGGCAAAACGTCAGTGACTCGGCCGGAGTAGAGAGCGAGTGGATGACTTTATATCAGTACATTCCACTCGAACAACAAGACGTATGCATGCTTACGTCAGTAACATGTACATAGACAAACCCGAACCGCAGCGCGTAATGTTACGTCATATTCAATTGATACTCTGATCGTGCAGGTGTAAGATCCGACCGCTCTGTGCTTGTTCCATACGGCGCAAGTCGCTTTCCTATTGACCACGTGCATCAGAACGGTAACCAAACAAGGACTCTGTGCATTGAGTCTTTCCATCCATTCCACATCACCAGACACACCAAATGTTAGCAGCCATGCATTATAATCTTTTATGATATCGTGCTTCATACATTTCGCAAATTGATTTTTGATCTATCGTCCTCTGGGAAGTCCTTACTCTCTAGTCTGATGGCGGAGCAGAATAACGATGAAGTCAAGAAAACTGATCTAATGTCAATCCCTACGTGCCGGGACGCCCGGTGTAATGGGACACTTTTTTTTCCGGACGATCGGATTACCTGCAACATCCTCGAAAATAGATAAGCGTAATTTGCATCTATTCTGCACATCTTATTTTCCCAGCACATTAGCCTCCGACGCCAAAAACCGGGTGGTTAGTCATGCTATCGCTCATTCTCTTAGTGCTGTTATCTGACTCTTCTCTATTAACCCCCTGTTCGTTGGCGATAATAGATATTAGTGAGGAGCTCGGTGGGTTAGAAAAAAAACTGAGATGGTAAAGTTCAAGAATGCAGCCTTAAAAGGTCAACTTAAGGTGAGGAGTACGCATATCGGCAGTTTCTCCGCGCTGGCGTCAACATCGCCAAAACGCGTCGGACCGGCCGTGCGTCTTTAGCGACATTTAGGGGAAGTAGCGTGCTGAGATGTCTGCGAGGTGCTGCGCGCTGTGGCTGAGAGCTGCGGCTCCCACTACTCACGTGGCCTTAGATTAGCTCTTATTCCCGGGCCGTGCAGGCAGCCGTTTTCTGTTTCCCCAGTCGTGCTCGCCCCCGTCGCACAGAGCCAGGCGAGACGCCATAACGACAACCTTTGTAAATCTGCTCTGTTTGCTGGCATCTTACCTACTTGTGCACTCTTCTAACACGAGTTCACAAGACAAACACCGCCTCAGCGCAGACGGTGAGGCGAGGTAGCGCAGGACGCTGGGCAGTCAGCAGCACCTTCAGCCTGGTTGCATGCACTGACCCGCCAGGCTGCCTTCCATACTTCGTCGTAAACATGTTATTCCACTCTTGCTAACACCTTACTCTCACTACCACGAAAGCCGTTCATACCTCTACTTCCTCCGACTAAACTCCAAACTGCAAGCGCTATGCGGCTTCTCCATTTCGACGCGCTGGGCAAACTGATCTTGACAGACTTTCGCGGTAAGCCGATCCCGCCCTACGCTATCCTATCGCACCGATGGAGCAACTCCGAGATCCTCATCGAAGACATATCGAATGGAAACTACAAAGAAAGAGAAGAAGGCTCTAAAAAGCTATGGTTCTGTGTCGAACAGGCGGCTCAGGATGGGCTGCAGTACTCCTGGATCGACACGTGCTGCATCGACAGATGGGACAACAACGAACGCTCGAAGGCGATCAACTCGATGTTCCAGTGGTACAAGAACGCGAAGCAATGCTACGTCTTTCTGTCGGATGTCTCGCTATCCGCTACGACGGAGACGACCCAACGCAGCGACTGGGAGGCGTCGTTCTGTGCAAGCGCATGGTTTAGTCGAGGATGGACGCTCCAAGAATTGATCGCGCCAGCATGCGTCGAGTTCTACTCGCGTGAAGGACAGCACATAGGCAATAAAGCGGCACTTAGTCGACTACTACACGGTATTACCGGCATCCCGCTCGCGGCACTGCGCAACTGTCCTCTAGACCAGTTCAGCATCTCTGAACGGATGAAGTGGGCTGAGAAACGCACAACAACCGAAGAAGAAGACATCGTATACTGCCTGCTTGGACTTCTTGGCATCTCAATGCCGGCCACGTATGGCGAAGGGCAGGAGAATACACGAAGGAGATTGCAGGCTGAAATAGAGGCAACTGGCAGCGCACCGTCGATCATTCCATTCTTACGGGACAAGTCTTTTATAGGCCGCGAACCACAACTTGCCGAACTTCAAGCGAAGCTCTTTAGCGATCAGCAGACCACTACCACGCTAGCAATAGTCGGACGGGGCGGTATAGGCAAGTCACAGCTCGCACTCGAGGTAGCACACAGAACGAGACTGAACAACAAGAATTGTTCGGTCTTTTGGATGGATGCAAGCGATAAAGACAGCCTCTACCAGTCGTATGCGAGCGTTGCGCAGAAGCTCAGCATTCCTGGTTGTGACGATGACCAGGCAGACATAAAGCAGGTCGTAAAGCGTTGTGTGGCGGAGGTGAGCACGCGGCAGTGCTTATTGATCTTTGACAACGCCGGTGGCACCACTGTACGGCCTAGTGGCTCATTGTTTACAAGCGAAGCTGCAGACTTAGTCGACTTTCTGCCGCACTCTAAGCTGTGTTCTGTCATCTTTACAACAACGGAGAGCGATACGGCAGAGGCGTTTGCTCTACAGAACGTCACAGCGCTGCATGAGCTAGCGCCAGACACGGCGCTAAGGATGCTACAAAACCGCTTGACAACGCCGCTTTCGAACGCCGAGCAGCAGAACGTCATGCACTTGTTAGAAGAGCTATCGTATTTGCCTCTAGCCATCGCGCAAGCAGCAGCGTGCATGAACGCCAGTAGTATGACGGTGCAGCAGTACCAAGCACAGCTAGCCGAGCACCAACAAGCACCTCTCGACTACAGCGAGGACCCGTCTAATAAGCTGCAGGAATCTAGTCTGAGAAACACTGTAGCCGCTACACTATCTCTCTCCCTGAGCCAGGTCCGCCAAATCAGTGCAGTCGCTGCAGATTATCTTTTCCTTGCTGCATGCGTAGATCAAAAGGACATCCTGCTCGATCTTCTAGAGGCAGCTTCGCCACAGGCCCGTGAAGACGCCATTAAGGTACTTGACAGGTATGCGCTCGTCACTAGGCGACCTGCCGAGTCAGCACTCGATGTTCACCGCCTCGTCCATTATGCGCTGCAAAAGAGCCTGCAGGTGCAGGGACGACTCCAAGAATGGACTCAACGCACAACCACACAGCTACTTCAGGTATTTCCAAACCATGATCACGGCAACAGAAGCAAATGGAGGCGACTGCTCCCACACGCACAGTACGTTCTATCGCAAAGTCAGAAGGAAGACGACGACGAGAGATGTAATCTTGCACAGAAATGTGCCATGGCTTTGTACATAGATGGTCAATACAATGGAGCCGAAGAGCTGCAGGTGCAAGTGATGCAGACGAGGAAGAGAGTGCTTGG
>JAFJTR010000076.1:17097-58349 GCA_022559985.1 Parastagonospora avenae f. sp. tritici 18332-5
AGCATCCTGACACGCTGACTAGCATGAGCAACCTGGCGTTGACATACGAGAGCCAAGGGCGATGGAAAGAGGCTGAAGAGCTGCAGGTGCAAGTGATGCAGAGTGAAAAGAGAGTGCTTGGCGACGAGCATCCTGACACGCTGACTAGCATGAGCAACCTGGCGTTGACATACGAGAGCCAAGGGCGATGGAAAGAGGCTGAAGAGCTGCAGGTGCAAGTGATGCAGACGAGGAAGAGAGTGCTTGGCGACGAGCATCCCGACACGCTGACTAGCATGAACAACCTTGCCCATACGTTAGATTTACAGTCTCGTCACAAGGAGGCTCTTGCCTTGATGGATCTATGCTTCCAGTCATGTCAGAAAGTTCTTGGCGAGCAACACCCCGCTACACAATCGTCGCAAAGAGCATTAAATAGCTGGCGAGATAAAGCACGCGAAGTGTTATCACGAAGCTAACGAATTAGTTGACAGGAATGTATTCTATAACTTTACTTAGTCCTACAAGGAGACTGCATGCACGAAGCAGGTCCGCAGCGCGACACTTAGGGATAGAAGTTGAGCACGATACGCTAACATGACCGGGAATAAGATATATCCGAGGCTGAAGTGGCTCTTGTGGGACCGGGAAAGTCGGAAATAAGCTCGGGCCTCCAAACCATCAAACCAACACAACTTTATACCAAAATACACTCAAAACGCACCCAATTTACGTGTATATTAGTACTCGCTTATGCTATCACAATGCCAAAAGAGCCAAAACGACGTTTACGATCGCGTTTTTCAACCCCACCCACCGAGTTGATGCGCAGCGACGATGCGCCGCGTCAACTAGAGACCCCCAACGCTCCGCCATTATTGCAGTATTTTATTTCCGCGAGCAGAAGAAGATTCCGTGCAATCTAGACGACTTTACTAGCATTTTCCGCCTGCCCAAGTCTACTGTAAACGACGTTCTCTCCACCAAACGATGCCGCCGACTGCAGCATTCTGACATCGCGCATGACCCCCGCGGCGGTCTCCGTCAACTCAGCAACTCTGAGGCTAACGCTATAGCTTCATATATAGATGAAGCACCTTTCAAAGAGAAGGCAGACCCATGGCAGGACCTTACTGAGCGCGCTGGTGTCGTGAAGGAGTACACTGCGAAGGGGAAGGAGAATGTTCAATACAATGGTCAGGTTATCCAGCGTCGGGTAACTGAGCTGACTGGTATGAAGACACACCGAGCAGTGGTAAAGGAGAAGCATACACCGAGTCAAATCACAGCCAAGATAACGTACGCTGAGCTCCAGCTGCGCGTCCGGCCCACTAAGTATGAGTGGAGAGTCGTACTTTGGTGTGATGAGCTGCACTTTTCCACCGGCCCCCCATACCAGAAGGATGTCAAACGCATGCCTGGCGACGCTGCCCGCTACGATCCACGCAACATACAGTATGACAAAGACCATAAACCCGACCCTGAAGACCTTCAGCACTTCCATTTATACTGTGTACTTGGCTACAACTTTGCCTGGTGCATGCCATACGATAGTGGTAATAGCAATGGCAAGATGAATACACATACCTACACCACTGTGATCCTCCCCGCACTAAAGTCCTATATACTACAGCGTGGAGGAGAGTATATACTATGGCAAGATTGTGATTCTGCTCATATCTCAAGAGCTACACTTAAGTGGATGGATAGCAATGGCATGCCGTACATAAACTCATCACCAAAGTCACCAGATATGAGCATTATGGAGACCTGGGTGAGTCCACTCAGGAGGCGCTTTTTTGAGCGTCGGGTAGCCTCTCTACAGGCAGGAATTGATCGCTTTTACACTGTATGGAAGAAACTTGATCCTAAGAAGATAAACAAGACTATAGACAACTACCCACACCGCCTACGAGCACTCAGAGATGTATATAAAGGCAGAGCAACGAAATATTGAGAATCTACAGTCATTTTGAGCATTTCAGCGATGCAAAAAGTCGATTTTCAGGAGAGAAAATGGGGGTGCTGCATTTGGGTGGTGCGTGCTTATTTCCGACTTTCCCAGTTTACCGAGAGGCCGCAGTCCTTAGCCACAGCACGCACTGCTCCACGTAAATATTTTAGCACGCTACTGCGAGCTGCCGCGTGCTAAGAGCGGCCAGCAGCGCACGGCCGGTCAGACGCGTTCTGACGATCTTGTCGCCAGCGCGGAGAAACTCCCGGGATGCGCACTCCTCACCTTAAGTTAATCTTGCAAGGCCGTAGTCTTGGACTTTACTATCTCGATTTCGTTTCTGACCCACCGAGCTACTTACTAGCATCTGTTGTCGCTAACGAACAGGGGGGTGATGGAGGAGAGTTAGTCGACGGCACTGACAGAATGAGCGACAGCATGATCAACGATCTACTTTTTACCAGCGGAGGCTGATATGCTTAGAGAATAGGAGATGCAAAATAGATGCGCATCATGGTTATCTATATTTGAGGACGTTGCAGGCAATCCGAGCATCCGGAAGAAAAGACGTCCCGTCACACCGTGCGTCCCGGCACGTAGGGATTGACGTTAATTACCCATAACACCCGAAATCCCCAAAATCCCAAGAGGCTACAGGCGCTGTCCACCGACAAGCCTACCACCTTAGTCGGCAGCCTCGATGGTAATATGCTAGGCCCATACAACCAACTCGATCCCTGTCCAGCACCATGCGTGCCTCTTGCACACCGCAAGGATTTCAAACACTTCATCCCACCCTACGTACCCAACCACGGAAACTTCAGCCATTTCACAGCAGGTAGCATCGAAATGGGTGCTGCGGTACGATGGCAACAGTGCCTCGTCGAGCACCTCCAGGGCCTACTCATTATCATTACCAATCCACGACGCGGTCAGTGGGATCCCAGTGTGAATGCGAAGCGCGACGATGCCGCGTTCTCTCCGCAAATTGAGTGGGAACTCGAAGCGCTCACTCAAGCAGATGTGATTTGCTGCTTCTTCGACTGTGCGACCGTGTCGCCAATCACGCTCATGAAACTCGGTATTTGGTCGCACAGTGGCAAGGTTACTGTGTGTCGTGATCAGAGGTATTATGTGATGTTCTACATGTCTGAAACAGTCCAAGAATCGCTGGCCCTTCTTCTGCGTGAATAAGCTTGTATATCGGCAGTCGAGAATACGAGAAAGCTTTCTGTTCCTTCGTCCTCGTTACGTGGCTGTGATACTATGCGGACTTCCTGAAGATACGATATCCATTTCTGATGTAACTCCCGCAGATAGCCTAAGAACAGGGTTAAGCCATCTGAATGCGACATGGCTTCGAGGGCACTGACTTCCTCCGTGTTGGCTTTCCACGGCAGCCGGGAGAAGACCAAAGTATTACATCTAACTTCCAGACCCGCTGTCTCCATCCACAGCTGCCGATTGGCGTATTTAATTTGATTATACTCGGTTGGGCTATTTGTTGAAGTGTAGGACCCCGGTTTATGCCGTTCCCACTTTGCATCGACTGGTAAATATTGCAAGGGCTTTTCGTGTTGCAATGCGTAGCTGTATATGTCGTCGCGGAGTTCCCTTGGAAGATTAAGGAAATGGATGCTGCACACAATTAGTGAGGAGTTCTGTTGACAATGTGTGCAGGTGAATACCGTGGGCGGACAGTGCTAGCTTCGTCAAGGGAAGGTGTAGAGATCTTGCTGTTCATTTCCGTATAGGCTTACACGTGTTACTATATGGCAATTGGCTTTGTAGGATTGTGTGCGTCGCTGTGTAATGTATCGTAGTTGTGAAGCTCTGCGCGCGTCGCTGGCCAAAGCACTAACATACTGAGCTGCCCGGCGTAACCATGGTGCCGATGTTGTGCCGAGCCGGCACGCGTTTGTCGCGCATTCACCGCTGGTGTTCCCAACGTCTCACAACGTCCGGCCACACTCACCTCTTATCACGACGTATTGCGTCTCGCCAGCCTCTGTGCATGCAATTTTCTTCGCGCAACCTCAGTCTCGCCGACATCCTCATCCAAGTCCGCAACGCAGTGTTCGCAGTTTCCCCACCGATGTGAGAAGCAAGGGGTACTGGCGTCTGTGTCCGCTCTAGAGCAGATCAGGATTGAAGGCACCTCGAGTTCTGAACATGTCGTGGACTTCTGACGCGCTGTGAGATGTTCTTGAAGCTCAGCTGCGGTCAGAATCGATGTATACGAAGATGTCATCTGGAGCCGAGCCGATATCGCCGTGAGGCACCCAGCGCCCAGCGCCTCGACCTTCGAACAGACGCCTCTGTCCATTAGCACGGGCATCCTCGCATGTTCGACCGAGCGCGGCAAACGAGCAGACGACGTACTGGGCTGGGAGGCTTGGATTCTGGCATACCTGATTGCACAGGCTGTGTTCGACACGGGCAGGGCAGGAAACAACTGCTCCGCCAGGCGGATAGCAGCTCGCGGGGCTGGCCAACCGGAGAGGAAAAATGATGCTTTGGACTGGCTCGCACCTCGAACGGACGAGTTGCGGGACCTGACGGACTCTCGTCGCGCAGTATCCATCCGGCATCGGCTGGCACTTCTTTTTAGCCTCCTTCGACACCTCTGTGCGCGGTGCCGGACTATATCGTCAGTTCAGTACACTGACGCTGCAACGGGTACACGAAAAGCATCGCCTGTTGCTCTTCAGAAGCATGGCTGTGTTCCATACATTTGGAATCATTTCTCTCATGCGACTTGGGGTACGCTGCGGCTGTCTCACCTCTGGTCAACTACAGCCTGCGGCCGCCTGAAGAGCTGGCAGCATATGTGCATCGTCACCGGCGCGGTCACGATATTATGCAGCTTCGTCGGTCTCGCATGCATGCCCTCTGATCCCGCTTCGGCGAAAGGCTTCGACGGGTGCTGACACCTCAACAAAGCGCAACTATGGGAAGCAATCTGCGACATCAAGTTTTGGCTGTTGTTCAGCATAGTGTTCTTGATGATGATAGCGAACGGCCCTGGGTCTAGTTTCTTTCTAATTATCATCAGCGGCTCTGGCTTCAGTCGACTCAACTGACTACTGCTGACACTCCCTGCCGGCATCGTCATCGGCACGATCGAGCTTGGGGTGCCATATATTGCCTGCCGTGTTGACAACATTCGAGCATGGCTGATTGTCATCTGCCAGTGCGGCACGATCGCGGTTTCATTGCTGCCGCGTCTCTTACCTAGAGACGAGAAGGGCGACTTGCTCTTTGCTTGCTACATTCTCGCGTCTTACAGCGGCGGATACGTGGTGTTGATGGGTCCGCAGGTCGCGAACACGGCAGGACACACGAAGCGATCGGTCACATCTGCAGGCATGTTTGTGGAACACTGTCTTGGTGAGTCTAGCTGCCCGTCCCTTTTAAATGTTGCTGACGTCTCACCCAGGGAATGTTGTGGGTCCAATGTTCTTCAAACCTGAGGATGCACCCACACACACGCCAGGATTCATCGCGGTGCTGGCGACTTCGTCAGCGGCCGCACTGCTCGCTAGAGTTTACCGCTCCCTTTGCATTCGAGACAACTGCCATCGCGACGGAAGTGGCACGCAAGAGTGCGCCAAACGTACTCTCGATGATGTTGCGGACAGAAAGAAACGCCAGTTCAACTACGTTTTCTAGTCGTACTTTGAGGTGTACCACAGCTTGATAGATGTAGTGTCCAGGTATAATTTGTGGCTGTGCAAAGCCGTGGAGATAGGAGGGGGATATTTCTATCAATGATAAAGAATTACGTGAATGATGATATTTGTGCAGCCTGAAATTACTACGAACACGAACGACTACGCTTCCCCTGTGACTCGTGCTCATGGGTTCGCCAAGGGCTATCACGCTTTGCCGGTACAGCAGGTAGCGGCTTTTCATCACAACAATGATCGATCGTACCAAATGGACTATCGAGCTTTTGTTCCGTTATCAAAGAACCTAACGAAGTAGGGAATCCGCTGAGCAACTTGGTTTTTTTCGTGATTCCGCGGATGGATATTGCAATCTTCTCATCAATAGAACCAACACTAAATGTCACGCGTCTTTTGTATGGCGGCAGGCATTTAGGTAGTGACTGCACGCAAGTGATTGGGTTTCCTTGGACAATGAACCACGATGAGCTTTCTAGCAACCGGCTGTATAGGTAGCGGAGCCCTTCGATGGGGAGGTTAAGACGGCAGCGTATGTATCCCTCACACTTGTAAGATGCTTTGTGGAGAGTCGGCATATCGTCAAGCTCGAAATAGAAAATCGAAGCGATCATAGAGTCCAACACGTCCGCGAAAGGACTCCTGTCAAGTTCGATTGTGTTAGTGACACTGGCTTTGAGATCAGGGATGTGAGTGGCGTCATCGAGGCTCGGTTCGGCTCCAGAGAACTGTATGTTAAGACGGTGGTATCTAGGTCGCGAGGCAGGCGCAAGAGAGTTGTAAAATCTTTTCCAAGCATCTTCGCTGTTAATAGTGCGCATCAGACTTTTGAAGAGGCGAAAAGTGAATCGGGATTTCCACCACGACTCATGCTCTACTAAGGCAGATGAAGTGCCTGTACCGAGCGAGAGCGCAAAGTCCGGCTCAGGCTTATCTGGCCATATGAAACGCGATTCCCACTGCGCAATGCTAGCAGGGTTGTTGTGCTGAA
This sequence comes from Parastagonospora avenae f. sp. tritici 18332-5, assembly GCA_022559985.1. Taxonomy (NCBI): domain Eukaryota; kingdom Fungi; phylum Ascomycota; class Dothideomycetes; order Pleosporales; family Phaeosphaeriaceae; genus Parastagonospora; species Parastagonospora avenae. The sequence continues at coordinate 23,708 of JAFJTR010000076.1, forward strand.
GACCTCCATCTTGGTAGGTGCCGAGGGACTGCACTACTTGCGGCTTAAAAAACCTGACGTAACGTCAGCAAAGCGAGAAAAAGGTGAGTTTAATAGTACCATGGTGCAGCTGATGTACAGCATGCGCTAGACGATAAATTAGCGAGTCTTTCCAATTCTTGTAGGGAAACTTACGCATCACTAATCGAGATATCATGGTGTGACCTTTCAGCTCGTACTACATCGTAACCTGATACTTGTAAGAAACAAGTCTTATCGTGGTCTTATCAGACTTACCTAAGCCATCGCGTTTCCCTCCGTTATAGTTAGTAAACAGCCATGGCAAAGAGTCATCTACGTCTGTTGTGGTGACTGCGACCTTGGTATCATTCCGGAGGGGATTGAACATCTGGAGAGGTGTGTTGAAAGTTTCCTTGAAAGCCTCTTGTACAGCAAGGAGACTGTATCGTCCATCTTCAACGTATGCTACCAAGAGCTGGACTGCTCTGGCTAGTAGAGCCTTGCGCTTGCCAAAAGTCTTGTCTGCAGTGTCTTCGAAGCGTTGAAGTGACTCGTCTGTGTTCCACTGCAGCAAAAACATTCCAATAACTACAAGACCTCCTGTAAGGTGTTAGTGACGTAGGTGTCATGAATGCTGACTTACCTGCTGAGGTTCCGCAGACGAAGTCGAAGTAGTCTCTTACTGCACAGCCAAATGGTGCAAGCGATTTGTCCAGATGCTGAAGATACACCAGGGGGACGACCCCTCGTATGCCGCCTCCATCTACAGTCAGCACCCTGATACCTGCTGTAGGCGGGACAAAGCGGAAGGTTGAGTTATGGTAGTTCACTCCACAAAGTACACAAACAGCAATTTCATAAGTGTGCCGGTCTGTACATGAACGTTTACCAAAGGCTTTTATGCATGAGTCACATAGAGCTTGTTCACACGCGAGTACCTTTTCAGGCATCTGCATGAAGCAGCAGAAACAAGAGCGGTGACTCTTGAGTTTAGCTAAGTGGGGATGGTGCGTACTGAGCACCTCTCGATGGACCTGAGAAGCAGTCTTAGACCCGCTGTCAAATTGTACAAAGATTGAGTGGAACTCTCTTAATACGGCAGAGAGAAACTTTGTCTGGATATCCCTATGGGGTGTATACGTGGCGATAGCAGCTTGGCACGGTCCAGAATAAAGCTCTCGGAAAAGGTATTCGGGCAGAAATCCTGTTATGCGTAAGTTTAACTCCCCTAAGCTCTTATACTCTTACTATGAGAACGAGGTGGGTAGCTTGACAGCAGTAAGGCAGAGGCGATGATAGGAGCTGCGAAATGCCAAAGCCACGCTTGAGAAGGCAGCTGTTGCAGAAAGTCCGTGAGACATGACTGGAGGAGGTGAGTCGAAAATCCTTGGGGTCGAGAAGCATTAGAAAACCGGAACAGATCGGGCGTCTCAGTGCTACATTGGCCTACTAGTTGTTTGGCAAAGATGAGGAAGTGTGAGTAGGCAAATTGTGTGAACATGCCGGCTCGCTCGTGCATCGCAGCGTCAGACATTGCGACGAGTCGCCTTTTTAAAGCCCTTGCACGCATCGTATTAGTCTTCCAAGAATGCAGACCGAGTACCTCGATTTTGCGAAAGCATGATTGAACATGGTTCTGCACGTCTGAGAGATCTGTGTACTTATGTAGTCGCTGCAACGCTTCACAAAGCAGGTTTACCGCTTTGTCTGCTGCAATCCTCTCGTCGAAGAAGTCGGACTTAGTTTCGACGACTAGCAAGACATGAGGTGCCGACTGTAGATCCGTTGTCTTTGATGCGGTTGCGACTGCAGCAAGCCATTTTGCGACAGCTCGAGGACCGCCCAGGTCGCCGACGAAACAGCAGATAACACTGGAAAATGGAGAAAAAACATGGCCGCAGAGCGAGGCGCTAAGATCATCCTTGCGCGGTATCAACCATGAAAGCTGTGGTTCCGTGTTAGTCGAGCCTAGTACCGACGGCTGACGATGCCGCTGGATGCCGCAGTCAATGATGGCGATCGGGGTGTCGCCCCTCAGCCTCGGGCTTGCCCAAGCGTATACATCCCGATGCACAGGCACCGAAACATCATCACCCAGCATTTGACCCAGGAGCGTCGATTTCGTCCCCTTGCCTACTACTGTTACGACAGAAGGTTTGCAGTAATTTCCAAATGCGGGATCCATGGCGGAGAGGGAAGGCTCCTGCCAAGTCAACGTGTTCCCACCAGGGGAAGTCGCAAAGGTCAACCATGGAGCATTTGACATATCGCAAGACGTTTGCCGAATTTTTTGCATGTTCTTCGTTGTTATATATGACTTTGGGCTATGCTTTGATACAGTGTACCGTTTGTGGACCTCTGGCTTGCCTTCTGCTACCTGCGACCAGTTTAACGGAATACGGGACCCAGACTTTACTGCAAGCGTTAGGCAAGCAAATACCATCGCGTTCACTTCTCACGTCTCACTAATCACTGCTCACTGCTCATTTCTGCTCACTGTTGATTTGTTCCCCAATATGCCTTGTATAATCGATTCTAGCGTTTCAGAAGAGCGATCCCGCTGCTACCTCGGCATTGCCCGTGTATACCTTCCTGCGCTGAACTTCAGTCATACTTTAGTACAAGACAAGCATCGAGCTGTTTCACCATCTAATGTTGCCCGTCTTGTCAAGATCTTTGAGCGAAATGGATGCATGAGATTACAAGAGGAGAATGTCGTCCACGCAGTAATTCGGGATGAAGTACTAGCATCGGCGCTTCTTGAACACCACCTCACCCATGAAGAATTCCGTGACCTTCATTGGGCACAAGACGCACCACTACTAAATATCTCAGAAGTTCAATGCCTTTCTGGGTTGCATCGGATTGAAGCTGCTCGTGAACATCTTGATGACAATGACAAATGGTGGACTGTCAGACTTTTCTCCTACAGTATGCAGTGCGATCTCAGTCTTATACTAGTGCTCATGCTCGTGCTCGTGCTAACAGTGACGTAGACACCTCTAAGTCAACTTTGACTCGCATAGTTGAAGCGTACGCATACGAACAGCGGCCTTCAGACGGCGAGATATTTCGGAAGATCCGCCTATATCACCGACAAAAGGATGAAGAAAGTGAGAAGCGCTGGTGGTCCTGTCTCGAGAAGTCGAAGCCAAAGGATCTCCGTCAACTACTTCGAAGAGAACAGCTCGTGTCGGCATTTGATACATTGATCGATATGCCTGGACTTTGGGAAACAGTTCAGATTGGTGCGCTCCATAGGCTATTAGCACTGAAATGTGATGAGGTCAGTTTTACTGTACATTCATCTTGCTGTGGCTGATATATCTAGGAAATGGTTCTTCACCTTCAACACATTGCTAAAACATGGCATAGGATCCTCTGCTGCGAGACGCAGACTTTACCATCTTCTGCCGTTGATGCAGTCACGGTAAGAAGCCTTGAGTTTCTAGCTCCGGGAGGTTCCCCGACCGACAAAGACCTTGTAGAAGATCTAATGGCCCGCGGCGTGCTCTTCCCCTCACAGTCAAACAACAGTGTGCGCCAGAGCTTACTCAAAAACCTATGCGCATTCTCCGGACTTATCCCATCTCTTCGGACATTTTTTGATATGTTGAAGTACCTCGAACCGGCATGCGAAATATTGAGAAAACTGCTGGACGACCGTTTAAAATCGACAATTCGATCCAGCTTGAGTGGGCTGTTTTTTGCTCCAAGCAAGACTTACGTGCAGGCTTCTGAGAACAAACATTCCGAAATTCTCTCATCTATAAGCACTAGCGATAAGTTTATTATTGCTTATGCTGACGTGTGGGCATTCTGCAACCGTCACTTCGATGGCTTGACCGCGTCAACCCCTCTAAAGGATCCGAACGAGCCAAAGCCTGTTATCAGGGGTCCTAACCCAGTGGCTTGGAATCATCTAGCGCACTTTGCGCTGTCTAGAGGATTTAGGATACCGAATGCGCAAGCTATCATCGACCAAGGCGAAAGCTGTTATCGCAAACTTGCTCTTGACTACCTTTGCAAAGCTCACCCGAATCGTACTGAATTTACTCAAGATCAAATCCAGAGCGTTAAAAGAAGTATCCAAATACAGGCAGTTGACGAGCCTGACGTTACGGTACAAGACAACGATTTTCTGCCACCCAACAGGCGAGGCAGCCGTCCTTTTGAAGTGGACTACATTCGGGAAAAGCAGATCCTTTTCCTGTACAAGTTATACAAAACACCTATATACACTGAAGCTACTCTCAGTTTTGCAAGGCGGGACCTTTTCGCTTGTTTATTTCGACTCCATAGTCTACATGTTAGTACTATCAGGTCCGGTACCACGTAATGCTAACTCTTGTAAGCACTATGAATTTGGAACGCCAATCCGTAATAATCTGCTCTCTTCTGAAGCCATGGATCTCGATATTGAAGATAATTTTCCTGATGTAGCAAATTCCCAGCTCTTGGCAGAGATACAAACTCTCAAAGAGACACAACGCGTAATCGAGTCTCAGCACAACAGTATCCTCGAACGAATTCAAACTTCACACAAGGAGGAAATTTTTAGCTTCCAAAAAGAGTTAGGACTTAATAAGGCCATACAAACTGAACTTGAAGGCGACAATCGTAGTCTTCGAGACGCGTTGAACCTTAGCAAGGCCAGACAAGCCGAAATTGAAGCAAAGAATAACGACCTCTTCAAGGCATCACGAGAACTTTATATGAAGCTCCAAACAAGGAATCAGCAGGAAGCGCAGGCAGATCAGGTGCTTATCGCTAGCCAGCCGTTACGTGTTAACTTAGTTATGCAGCAAGAGCCTGAAGCGATTGAAGCTGCGACTGTGCCGATTATGGAGGATGAAAGCTGCTCCAGCGAAACGGAATCTTTGGACGAATCATTTGATGTCAGATGTGACTCGAGCTCGAGAGAACAAGATCGATTCGAGCTTTTCATCGGTGCTCGCAATGATGATAACGATGGGTGTCTCATAGGCCGCAGCTTTATGATCCCTAAGGACGCAGAGGAAGCGAGACTGCGCATCACGCATGTCCTCGACCTAGCCAAGGCACGCTTCCCTGGGCAACATCTCAGTGTTGTCACTGTGCTTGGAAAACGGGTTCCCTCGTCAGAACCAAGCTACATCTTCGGCATGTTTTCCCAGCATCAAGAAACTGTATGCGTTGCTCCCGAACCAGTTGTCGCGAGGTTTGTCGCATCTATGACAGTCTCGGTGATACAGCAAGCGAGCGAAGTAACATCGTCCGTGATTACAGTCACAAAGGCAGCGATCGGTATCGGTAAAAGACGTCGAGATGGAGACGGACATGGAGTTACTACCAAGGAGAGTACAGCAGATGAGGAGGTACGGGTTTTTACAGCCGGCGAAGACCCTGACGGAAATAAGAGGCGTTTACTGAAACTTAAGGGATTGGCGGGCGCTCGTGCACCGTTGTTGTTGACATACGACCCACCACAAGACTCATCTTCTGGCCCGGTTGCTCAGACTCACGACGCCATGGACAGACGATGAAAATTATTTATTGATTGTAGAGTTACATATATGTATGTTTACATCCCCATGCCTGCTTGGAGTCCGCACGGTTCACCGAGTCTCGCTTTCCTCGGTTGACATCTTCGAGGGAAGCACGAAGGGTATCGGCAGCGGGCTGGAAGTCCGTGTTGATAGCGGTCGTGATGGAGTAGTGGGCATATACGGGTCCCATGGACGATTGCTAGGTGAACCACCGTCTGATGGTAGTTGGTCTGCGAACCTGTTCTCTTCGCTCGGACGAGGAGTGAAGACTCCGCGCGTGGGGGGGCTGTACTGCGGCGGAGGCGAGTCTGAAGCCGTTCGTACGATTGCTACCCTTCCCGTAGATATTCCCTCGCTCAGACTCTGGTAATGGGACGGCCGTTTGATGATTGGGTGGCGACCGTTCACCTGACACGTATGAGTTGTAGTGCTGTATTTAGCGAAGGGGACTCACATAGTCATGCATGAGAGGAGGCCAATTCACGCCATCTTCCTCAGTAGTGAACACGATCGGGACTGACCCTGGCTTTTCCACAATTACAGTAATGCGAACACTGTCATCGATCTCATGAAGATCTGAAGCCTTCTTGAAGATCCCGTTGTACCGAGTCTTGAACGCACGGATTATGTTCTGTGGTGGTGCTCGAGGCATGCTGGGATGCTGGGATTGGGCAGCAAGAATGGTTCGTCTTGAGAACTAGAATGTAAGGCTTGGTGTCTGTTCGCAGTACACAAACACCGGGTTGAGACTTCCATAAATCCTGGTGAGAAGAATGACCTGATTCTGCCGTGACCTTGGCAGCATGGCGCAGGCGGCGCATCAGCGCTTAAATCTGCAAAATACAGGGACGTTGACTCAAGGGCAGGAAGCGCGCTACTCAGATCTGTTCCTGCGATTCAAATGTGGAGGAAGACGCGAACGCACAGCGCTTAGTTTTAGTGGGGCTATGTCAAAATAACTTTTAGTCGACGCGTAAAACCTCGCTTCGTATTGGGAACGGGGTGTTCGGTCCACAGTTTCCGGAACACGGTACACACGAACTCCTCAGTCCGCATTCGGGCACAAGTTCCTGTGACCGTATTTGGTAAAAGAACCGGAAGGGGTAGATATAATGATTGTTCAGTCGTGGTTGCGAGCTCCTGTGGCATATCAATTAGAGATGAAGATGCAGGTCACTGTCATCTATGCGATATCGTATGCTTCCGCGGTGTGCTTTCTAGTCGCTTGGAGGCTTTCGCAATGCCTAACTATCCAAGCCCGCCAGCATATCTTCTCTACTTGTTCTAAATGGCTGCTCTACACGGTGGTGCATCCGCGTCTGACTGGTAGTTCAGACGTGACAATACTGGCTGGTTCTATTATCATCATGTTCATCATCGCGAACATTGTTGGTTGTGTCATCGGCATACACAACACATCCGACTTGTCTTCGCGTCTTGCACGAATGGCCGTAACTAATCTAGCCATCCTTTACTTAGGGGGCAGCCCAAATGTTTTAGTCGATAAAGGGGTTCGAATATCGAACAACGAGTACTATCTCCTCCACCGTTGGATTGGACGCGTCACGCTGGTAGAAGGGCTGGTTCATGGCACATTCTGCCTCATGAAGACCAAAGCTGCAACCAAAGGTACTGATCTTGCGGTAAGTAATTTCTCCGCAGTGAGAATGTACAGATTCTGATAGAACCAAGCTCTGCGTCCTCCTAGGCCTGATAGCTATACTCTCATTCGTTTATATTCGGCGCAGGATGTATGAACTATTCGCTCGGTCGCATTCCCTTGCCAGCATTAGTATCCTTCCTCTTGTATGGTTCCATGTTAGTCACTTGGACACACATGTCTTCATCTGTATTTTGGTATCAGGGTCTCTTTTGCTTCTTCAGAAATTCTCGTGGCTCATACACTTTGCGTACCGCAACATAGGCACTGGACCTCGGAGCGTCGCAAGGATAATTCGGTTCCCAGCATCTGGTCTTGGCGAAGAAATTATTCAAGTACGTATCGACGTCAAGAAGTCGTGGATTCCGCGTCCTGGCCAATTCGTATATGTTTCGTTGCCACGCCTTCGCTCACTAGGTTTGGCCTCTCTTGAATATCACCCATTCATGGTTGCCTGGCCTATACAAAACGAAACAGGCCACCTTGCGTCAGTTGTTCTTCTTGTGCAAGCTCGACGAGGATTCACACGGCGCCTTCAGCTCACGACATCAATATCTGCATTGTTAGATGGGCCATATGGGTGTTCAGACGAAGAAGTGCTAGGAAGCTACGATAAGGTTCTACTTTTATCATGTGGCGTAGGTCTTGCGGCGCATTTAAGCACGGCACGCTATCTGCTGCTCGCACATAATCAGCAGACGGCGCGTATTCGAAGGCTTACTTTAGTCTGGCTGTTGGAAACCCCAGGTAACATATGTAGCATGTGTCTGTTACGAGTCTGACTCTTCTAGATCAGTTACGATGGGCTGCAGAGTTCCTTGGTGCACTTGAAGACTTAGATTCACGACAAATCCTGACGGTCTTTCTTTTCTACCCTAGCGACACCGAGGGATCTTCTGAGGGTCGCAAGAGCAATTTCAGGCCGCCCAGACGACGCATGCTGTCACTTTCAGGTAATCTAGACATGTCTTGGCTGATAGAAAGCGAGTGGGGTGCAGAGGCAGGAAATATGCTCGTGACTGGTTCGTCATCTTCATCATCATATCTTGTATATCTACTGACACACGATTAGTCTGCGGCGACCCTGCCTTCGAAATCTGTGCTAGAAAGGCAGTCAGATCCAGTGTACATACAATTGACTTTAGAAACAGTCTATATCAACCTGATGCAACTGATACGAGTAGGGTTTCGACAGCTAGATACCTTTAGGAGCATGGTTTGAGAGTGTTTTGCAGGGCTCATAGCACGTACATAAAAATGATAGACAGACAATTAAGTTCGATTGACATGAAATTTTCCCCAGTTATTTACTACCGCAGCCGGCTATCCTTACGAGCCTAAAGAGCTGACTGGACTGACGAAGATCAAACATCATGTCGCTGAATCCATAGGCATTGTGCGCAGATCTGTGCTGGGTTAGCTGTGCGGGGTTGGCCGTGCGGTACATTCAGCTCAGCAATCAGCTGGCCGTGCGGGCTGGAAGTCAATGCGGGCATCTGCTGTGGGAGGGCGATCAGTTACCCGGAAAAGAAACACCGTGCGGTACATTGACGCACGAGGGCATCCTGAGCCAGCAACCATATGGCCGTGCGGACTGAAGGCCAGTGCGGGTATTCGCTGTGGGGGGGCGCTCAGTTTCCGGAAAAGAAACACCGTGCGGTACGTTGACGCACGAGGGCATCCTGAGCCAGCAACCAGTTGGCCGTGCGGGCTGAAGGCCAATGCGGGTACTTGCTGTGGGAGGTCCCTCGACGCACGAGGGCACCCTGAGCCAGCAACCAGTTGACCGTGCGGGCTGGAGGCCAATGCGGGCATCTGCTATGGGAGAGTTCACGTTAGCCCAGAAAAGAAATGCCGTGCGGTAATTAGACTCAAAGGGACAAGTTGAAGCTGGTTTGTTGCGACCCGCACGGGCTGTGGATCCACCAACGCACTGCTTAGACTATGCAAAGAACAGAGTTTTGCGCCAGGTTCTTGCACACGGGTGCCATTTTCTGTTCACGGTGCTGGTGTGATCCCGCGCGGCTTCCAATCTTGCCCCTCAAGACGCTCCCACCAGGGTAAGGACAATCTCTAGGTACCTAGTACTGTAGCATCGGCTTGGCCGGTAGATGGTACTACCTCGGCAATGTTAGCGTGCGATAGCCGATCAAGGGTTTTTCTGAACATTGGATTGGACAAGAACCTGGCATGGGCCCTTGCACGCCAACAACGCTAACCCACTCATACATAGGGTTAGATCCAACACGAGGGCTGCTTCGGCATCACGCGCTGCACGCCGCCGCACACGCAAGCAATATGTCTTGACTTGGCTTAGACATAACTAATTTGATTTAAGTTTAGATCTAGCGATAATGATAACGCCTGCGATAATCGCGGTATTCTTGTCGTAGCAATGCCATCGAAGCCCAATAATGATTGGGGATCTCAACACGCACTGGCGCCATTCTCTCGTACTCCGTGCTATACGCCCAGCCGTCCTTCTGAATCAAGAAGTTGCGCAGGACAAGGTTCTGGAGCATGCGCCCTCTCCTGCAATAGTATGGGCGTTGATCATTGAGTAATGGCTCGCAAGCCGTGCATTGATTGGTGTGATTTTCAAGCAAATTCATGTAGAGAAACTCCAGTCGAGTAGGCCTTCTTGAGCTAGATTGGACAATTGGACGTGCAAAGTGCACGTGGGAAGAATCCATGGTTGGTATTGAGCTGTTGGGGCAAAGTTCTCTATCAAGCATATTATATTCTAAGGGCAACACAAGTGCTCTTTCCCCGTTACCATGATACAACAAACTGTTCTCAGTGAACGCGGACGCGTCGACAGTTCACTTCCCGCGCATTACCATAGCTCCTTGACATCTCGATCCGAACACTATAGCCTCTTTCTGTCTTATGGCTACATAGCTGCCTAACGTTACCTTCATTGTTGAAATGGAAGTTACGCAAGATCAGGCCTCCTCGACGACATGCGGAAAACGTTCTGTTGCGGAGCAGGCGCTGGCACTTGCGGCAATCGCTAGCGTGGTACTCATATAGGTCAATGCAGAATCGTTCGATTCGTGTGGGTCGTCGTGATACGTACCTTACGACGGGAGTTGCGAAAGACACGCGTGCTGACTGCTCAAACATTTCGCGAACTAGGTTGAAAATTTCTACAAAAAATACACATTTGTAAGAATGTTTATGCATTATACAGCATGCTCTCCAAGAATCTGACAAGATATTCGCGAGTTAAGTAGTAGCGCATGACTGTTTGCCGATACCATCGTCCACCCTCACACTCCAGGGCCTGTTGACAGTTCCGCATCTCCTGTTTCCGCGTCTCCCGATTCCTGGTCTGCGCTAGAGCGGCACAACTCAGCGGAAAAGTTCGGCCAATTATTCTCGATGAACGCTTGGAACTGTTGGCACCACTTCTCAGTCGCATTAACGTCTATCCGCAAGTCTCGCGATGCTTTTTGTGTCTCCTCAACAGTCCTTTATTCGATTAGAAATTTTCTCAGATAGTCTTAGAAACATACTTCTGCAACAGCTGGACCTTGTTCTCTAAGTCGGTCTTAACTTGTAGTAATTCAGCTACAAGCTTGTCAAAGCCCTCGCGCACTTGATCGACGCTCTCGTTCGGTGCATGTGTAGCAAGATGATGGCTGTGTTGGTCCATAGGTTCCAGATGATAATTGAATGGCGGCAGATAACTCAGATCAGGTAAGTAGTCGTGAGACCAGAAGAGCGACGCGTCGAAATCAAGATCAGGAATTCCTTGGAAGTCCAGATCAAAGCTAGACTCTGTATTGGGAAACCAGGGGTCACTGCACGGGTTGAGCTGAGAAATATCATTCCAGAATTCAGTTTGATGAGATGTCTCCCCAACAAAAGTGTCCGATGGCTGATCTTGGGTGCCTGAGATATGAGACATAGTGACGGGCGCAGAGCTGAAGGCGCAAGTAACAAGCAGAAGATCAAAGAGAATAAGAGAAAACAAGGAAATGATGGTGTGGAGAACGACAAACTCTCCGATTGAAGGTGAAGTGATTTATTTCTGTACGGTGAGTGCAAAGCTATATCTCTACTGTTCGTCAAAACTGACATTGAGGCACAGCCGGCATGGAGCCGCAGTCGGCTAAGATCGCCTTGCAAGGATCTGCTACGCCGTCTTACTGCTTAGACGCCGCACGCCACAGTGCGAAACATTCCAAGGGAACAAGCTCCAGGAACGGGATCAGAATCCCGAAACCTGGATCACGAGTAACGTAACGGTGCTTGAATTTTTAGCCGTTTGCCGTTCTGCACTTCAGGTCGCACTCACTGGCTTGTCAAGCTTAACGATTGCAGGCACTTCGACATTGAACATGTTGTCGAGAAAGTCAACTAGAAGCTTCTGGTCACTCCAGCGCTCGCCATTGGCCAATCCGAATGTCTTGTTGAGCTCCCGTAGTCGCCGTACTTCATCGGGATTGCGAAGATCTTCGTTCGGCCAGCCATTCATGCACTCTAAGATTACAACCCCGAGTTTTTCGAGGTCTGTGTTCGAACTGCACTCTGTATTAGACCAAACGCAGTCTTCGAAGTCAGATAGAAGTGGCTTTCCGCTGTTGGTAAAGCGTATGCTCCGGATGGAGACACTTGAGTGAACGATTCCCGCAGTCGACACATGCTTAATGGCTAGGAAGATCTATAGGAATCAGCTTTGATAACTGTTACATTTTAGAAGACTTACTGCACTAGAAATGACGCGAATGTGCTTCTCCTCAAGAAGAGCATGCACGCTTAGTACCTCTTCAAGAGTCACTCTTGAGTACTCAAATTGGAAGTACCACGTATCATCGAACTCAAACGCCTGCTTGACAGTAGCTACATTTGGATGATCTGAAAGCTTAGTTACTTTCTCAAGCTCATCTCTCCCACGCTGAAGAGCTGTTTGCTTTACGATTGCAAGGTTGCCCTTTTGGACGCAAATGGACCAAACATTCGTGCCCTGTGTTAATTCGCCTTGCAGGTCAAGTGTTTCCCAAGGACTTTCGCGAACTCCTCGAGTCAAAGATGATGCCCTTTTCTCATTCTGTATAGCTCGTTCGAGAAGAGCCGCTTTTGTAGGTACAACCTGTGGCCGTGGATGTCGTTGAAAAGCTTGCTCGATTGCCTTTGATGCCATTTGGAACTGTGAAGCTGCAAACACGACAGTGAGTGCATGAAAATGTCGTCAGGATTCATTCCAAAGATAGCCTAAGCCGGCGAACAGCTATCAGTCACACGAATTCCGGGTTCTGGGTTGAGCCATTCAGTGTTTAGTTGCGTGCTGGGTAGCCGCCGCGTTTCCCGGTCACTGGTTCCGGTAACGGTGTTTGGTCTAGGACTTTCTTAGTTTGAAAGAGATATAATTATTGCTCGGTGAGCATGATCAAGTCAATACCTTTCATCATTATTCTCAAGACATCCGCCATCAAGCAATGGACGGAACATCCATGGTACCCTGGCCTTCCATCATTTGGGCACGGTACCAAGCTGACCTTGCAACCAATCAGAACGCTGACCATGCATCCACTCCCACTCAGCCGTCGCACACACAATCAGCCGATGGCGCCGTTTCTGCATATGCCCAACCAAACCCGTGCCTGCAACTGACGCAAGTACTGCAGTGGGAGATCTGGAACCACGATCAAACCCGCATTGGCCTCCATGTAGAGCAGACGCACTGCGCACAATTGGAGAGCCATATTCGCAAGCTCGAGAGGGATGTTGCCCAGTGGCGGGAATCGTGCGAGACAGTCTATACTGCGCTCAACGAACATAGAGCGGAGCATGCAACTCTTCAGCGCGATATGAACGGTGTGCTTGCCGAGGTTGCGCAGCTGCGACACGAGCAATATAAATCAAAGGTTAGTGTTTGAAAACCCATCCAGGAGATAGATGCTAATCGTGTCATCAGGCAATTATTGTTGGGCACGATGCTCCGATTGATGCCAAACCCGCGGGAGGCGATGGTCGCGACCAAGGGACCGGAGATAGCGGGACCGGAGACAGCGGGACCGGAGACAGCGGGACCGGGGACAGCAAAATGCTGTGGGAACAGGATGCAGCGTCGTGGCGCCTTGGCTTCATTCGCGACATCGAAAGTCATCTAGGCACGTCGCAAGCCGACGTCGGGAGTGCCAAGTGTGGCTTGTGATCTTCTGAGAAAGTTACAGTTTGGGATTTTCTACATTGCACGTTTTGCAGCAAGGCTACTGTCTACGCCGCTTGGTCGGTCGGTCGTCAGATCTGCCCTGCCTGTAGGTGACGTCATTTTTGTTATCGTCTTCCATAGGATGATCCGTAATAAGTCCAACAACATGGGAGCTATCCCGCAATCGCGATAGGATTCTCCTGAAGTTCCTTATCGCATTCTTTTCTCCGTGTCCCTTCAGCAGCGAATTGGCTGCATGTATGATCGGTCTATACTTGGCGATCAAGTTGAGGACGTCATCGTGAGTGATGGTTTCTTCCTCGACAGATCTTGCAACAAGGCCCTCGATTTCCCGAGAGTAACTTTCAACAACCGGGATCCCACTCAGCTTAGGCAGCTTTTGTATCTCGAACCATGCCGTTTGAAGTTTCTCAAACTCAATGCTATTCTCCCGCAAGTACTGCTGTTCCACTGTTGGCTCAGACCACATGACCATACCGTCAGGTCGTTGCGGCTTGTCCCGGGACCGAGTCGTACTGATTGTTGAAATACTGTGCAAGCTACTATGACGCGAATGCTGTGCTTCGTCCTTGACCTCATCGTCAATCACAATAGGCTGATCAACAGAGGAACCATCAGTGATAGATCGTGATGTCGTACTGACTTTTGGTGTCTGAGACTTGTCGTGTGGACGAGACGAGGAATCTCGACGACCGGGATTGGTGCCACAGCAAGGATCGTTGAAAACGCCAGTTGTTCGTGGGTTGCCTGTATTTTCGCCGTCGTTCTTCAGTAACGTAAAAGTAATCGATAGTGTATCTCGTTCAACTGCCAATGGCAATTGATCAACTGCTTGAGATAGCTGAGTCGCTTCGGGTGATTCTCTGGCGCCGTGGGTAGGTTCCACATCCGGGGGAGTATCCAAGGGCGATGTGATTTTTGCAATAGCAGGGCTCGCCTCGCGTGACCCTGGTACTTTGCAACGTGGACTCATTGCTTCAAGTCTATTGAGTCCAAATTCTTCCGCGTCGGGCACCTTTTCCTCAGCAGAAGTTTTGGCGCTGCTTTCAATTTCAGGAGCTTCCATGCTCGCAGCATCCGGCGCGACCTCGTGAGGAAAGCCATGGTCGGCGGGATTGATCGCCACATCCGCGCTGAGCGCTATGTGGGCTGTAATGCTGTCATACTCGCTATTCTTCTGCGTGTCCGTGTCCTCATCGATCCCAGGTTCAGTTGTAAAATGCGGCGCTTTAGCAGCCTGCTGGGTGTGTTCTGAGTCTGGTGTAGTTCCGCAATCTGTGCCTGTGACTTCAAGTGTAGAACAGTCATCGAGCACGTTCGGGCTCGAAAGTGATGGTTTCCGTTCCGAAGAAGAAAGCGGCTGTCTACTGAAGACAGTAAAAACCTCCGAGAATCCAAGCACTGGTCCTGCCGCTGTAAAAGGCGAGTTGGTATCTGAACGCGCAGAAGAATGACCGCTTGGCTCGGATTGCATCGTCTACCTGGACGTCAGAAAAGGAGCTCCAAATAGCATCTTAACCAAATACCTCTGTAGTCTTGGATGATGGAATGTTTTCTGCTAACCATGCGTTTTCTGCAAGGGCACCATGCATTTGGTCAAGAGAAGCGTTCATGAGGAATGCGTCGTAGTCAAAGAACTCCATGTTGCGTGCTTGTTCAAACTATGAGGATCTCGCTACTTTTATACTCACTAGCACCGTTCCCGCCATTGCTGCCTGCGTCGTGGCATAATCCACTCGGCGGTTCGGCTTCACCTCAGTTGGTCACATCTGCACTGCCAGCGAGAATCCTTGCTAGTCTGGTGACTGCAGAGTACACAATGATCGTATCATTTGATGCCCCTTGCTCTGTTTGGTCCGTAAATGATACGAAGCCGCTCACGAGGCAGACGGACAGTCCATGCATGACGGAGGAATCACCACATCATGCACCTATATTGGCTTCGTCTCATGAGCTGTCACTGTAAGCCAACCGTTTCGATGGCGCAGCCATCGTGCGAATGTTGTTAGCGACTATGTGTACCAGTTACATGCTGTGGAGGCCCTGATGTAGGTTCAGTATGGGTCTGCCAAGGCAGGAACAACATCGCGAGCCGCTCGCAAGGCAGAACAATACTGCACGAATGACCAAGAAATCACAATTTCATGCATTCAATATTTGCCTCGCTTTATAGACTGCCGCTCTGGTCCAACCATTCGTCTGCCACGGCCCTTTTGAGATGTCACCATGCATATGCCACTCTTCGTCATGGCTACATAGCCGCCAGGAGTGTTGACCAGGCCTGTAAGGTGGGCTGATTGCGGCAAAGGTTCTTTCTATGAGGTCTTGGAAGTGCATCAGGGTATATGGTGGCGGTCAGAGAATCCTTCCGATGCATCGTTTGCCTCTGAATGGAGATCACCACGCCGGGAAGTTATTCCTAGCTGCGTACGCATTGGTTTCGAAAGACTTCATAAGCCAGACACACATGTTTTGCATGAATTCATTGCCGACATCGTGTGATAGCTTGAGCCTTATGTGCAGAATCACATCAACAAAGGCCTTTATTCGCCAGAGTATGCTGTCAGATGACTTCATGAACTGCACAGCTCCCACCACACAGCCCCAGGCTGACTCCGTGCGCTGAATCGCCTTAGATTACTGCTCAATAATGACCTCTTATCTTTCTTAGTTGCATGCATGAAGACATAAATAGGTGAGACAACAGTCACAAGGGTATCGGACATTCCATGAGTGAGCTTGAAGACTTGAGTATATAAACGTCCCTCCTCTGTCGACTTTTGTCTGCTACTGTCCATCATCGAAGCATCAATCCTACCCAGCAAGCATCGGTCATGCTATTTCCAGTTCCCGGAACCGAAGATATATCATATTCCACTGTGCAACTGTACGTCATGAACATTGTGCACATCAAATGCTTTTCATACTGATCTCGTTGTAAGGACCTTCACATTCGAGTGGATCGAATATGGAAAGACTGCCCACGCGTTTCTCATCAACTCCGCCCCAGGAAACATGGAACAAGCCCAAGGATCCATGCCCCTCTCACAGGAGCCCGGCACAGCTTGGGGCTCAGAGCACGTCTGCAAGAACTGCTATCGGACGACAAAGAACAATCTCAACAGATTGGCTCATGGTGCCGAAAATACCACGCAACAACGTGACACTGGATCGGCCTGAGAGATCCACGTCCCGACTGCTCCCCTCGCCGAAGATACTCGATCGCCCAACGCGCAACGACCCTGGATCGATAACATCAGCTCCTAGATCTGGGTACGGAACCGACTTACGATGGATGCAAACCAACAACATCCGGGAGATTAAGTCATGCCATGGTATTGAGTTTGCTGTCGATAATGTGTACGTTCATGTGCATTACTATGAGCAGATCCTGCCACCAGAAATCATACTAGAATACTTGTCCTCGATGTGCCGGGAAGGCACGCCCTCCTTGATACATTCCTTAGATGGCAAGACTGGAGATGTCAAGGTAGCCTTGCTCAGTTACCTGCGCTTGAGACGATCGCCCCGAGTTCGTTGGAAAGATGAGGCTTTGCCATATGAGGATATCTCAAAGCTCAGAAAACGAAGGGTTGTGTTCGAGTTCTTTGGCCACCGACTTCTTTCCTGCGTCAATTATCACGTCAAGTTTCTTGCAGTCATTTTGCTGGGGTTATTTGTTCTATTTGTTGCGCACCAGCTAGCAGGTAGCTACTTCATCTAGTCCCATGCGCATTCACAATCTATGGGTAAATCACAATCGGTCTACTAGGATTTCCCCGATCCGTTATCGGGTTTTGTTGCTGAATCTCCTGAATTTTCTTCATCTTTCGTCGTCGTATCCATAACAAGAAAAGCGCTAGCCCTAGTACTATTGCAATGATGATAATCACAATGCCAATGAGCACTGGTCCGTTGAGCTTCATAGGCTTGCTTGTGAACTGTTTAACGTCAATCCATGCGTGCCGGGACGCACGGTGTAACGGGACGTCGTTTCTTCCGGACCCCCGGAGTGCCCTAACTGTTCTTGAATACAAACAAGTGCAATGCGCATCTGTTCTGTAGCTCTTGTTCTCCTAGCACATTAGTCTCCGACGCCGAAAAGCGTGCTGCTGCTCGTGCTGTCGCTCATTTTGTTCGCCTTGTCTTTCGACTCTCCTCCGTCACCCCCTGTCCATTTGCGACAATAGATATCCGCGAAAAGCTCGGTAAGCTAAGAAGCAGGCCAAGATAGCAAAGATTAAGACTGCAGCCTCGCAAGGTCGACTTGAGGGTAATAGACACATTCCGGCAGTTTCTCCGCGCAGACGGCAAGATCGTCAAAACGCGATCCCCAGGACGTGCACCGTTAGCAGCACTTAGCATGCGGCAGCCCTGCGTAGCGTGCTCAAATATCGCTGTATGCTATCGTAACGAATTTTGAGGCTATGCCTGTAGCAGGCCACTCGCTAAGAATAGCTGTGGCGCATGCGGGCGGCTTTCTAGAAGCTTCTGAGACCCGATGCTCAGCGCCGCCAACGCCGTTTGCGCTGCTTGATCAACCTCTAATTAATGTGACGACAGCCCTTCTGTAGCGATTCTTGAAGATTCGATGTGGCAAAGAATTAACATATATATACATGTACATCTCCGTCCCTCTATGAGTGCTGGTCTGTGAAAAAATAAGAGAAGAGAAGGATATGTAAAACCTTCAGACTAACTAAGAAAATCACAAGACGCGACATATCAAAACCTTTCCATACCCTCCACCTAGGCCAACACATCTGGCTGAAATAGCTGAGCTTACCGGTCGATACTCTGTTGGGAGCCACAACAGCTTTTGAGCACCATGAGAAATCCACGTGTTATCAAGGCTAATCAATACTTCCTGACGGACGGATTGCTGAGGTCTTGTCACAATTTCGTCAGAGTGCGGCAACGCAAGGATAGAGACAAGATGAGCCGAGCTGACACTATTGCTATGGCCCTCGAGCGTCTGCAGGCACGCACCGCTGCTGGCATCCCAGATCTTGACGGTCCTGTCGTAGGACGCCGACGCCAGCCGCGTCGAGTCGTGCGAGAAGGCTACCGAGCTGACCTCACTGCTATGGCCCTCGAGCGTCTGCAGGCACGCACCGCTGCTGGCATCCCAGATCTTGACGGTCCTGTCCCAGGATGCCGACGCCAGCCGCGTCGAGTCGTGCGAGAAGGCTACCGAGCTGACACTATTGCTATGGCCCTCGAGCGTCTGCAGGCACGCACCGCTGCTGGCATCCCAGATCTTGACGGTGCTGTCGTAGGACGCCGACGCCAGCCGCGTCGAGTCGTGCGAGAAGGCTACCGAGCTGACCTCACTGCTATGGCTCTCGAGCGTCTGCAGGCACGCACCGCTGCTGGCATCCCAGATCTTGACGGTCCTGTCCCAGGACGCCGACGCCAGCCGCGTCGAGTCGTGCGAGAAGGCTACCGAGCTGACATAGTTGCTATGGCCCTCGAGCGTCTGCAGGCACGCGCTCCACCCGTCGCTCAGAGCTGGTCTAATACTGATCGCTTCTGGCTCTTCGTGCTGGAACAGCTGTCTGATCAGACTACCTGTCGGGCTGAACAGGAGTGCGGATGCATATGTCTGAAGAGGGTAGCCTTCGATTGCCCCTTTATGGTACATGATGAAACGCCGTGCGTCTTGAACAAGCTGAGCAAGTCTGTCGTAGTTATGCATCTCCTGCTAGCGTTAGCATCTAGGTTTAACTAAAGGCATGTAGATCTTGTGCAACACACCTGCACTAGCGACCACATTTTTTCCATCAAGACAACGCCTTCCCCTACGCTCTTACACAGGCTAAGCCCCTCTAGCCAGTAGAGGAACTTCTTCCTTAGAAACTCGTCAACTGCGCCCAGGAATTGCAGGTTACCCACTCCGTTTACTAAAGACTCAGGCTTTGAGTCGCACAGATGGTCGATCCAGTAGATGCACGGGTAGCGTGAGACTGCTAACGGGTCTGGCTTAGGTAGCTTGATGTTCTTGATAGGATATCCTGGCGCTTCTAAGCTGTACATGTCCCTATGCAACGTCTTAGATAGAATCGCTAGCGACCTTAAGAAGATCGCCTGATGAACGGCTTCGCTTCCGTCTAGAAAGGTTTCGCTGTAAGCCTTTGCAAAGAGGAAGTCTTTTGCGGACTGATGCACAAAGTAGACTGTGTCTTCTCGCAGGGTGAGAAATGATCCACAGAAGCTGACAATCTCCCGCACCAACTTCAGGTCGTCTAAGTCCTCAAGCTGCTCCACGAGCGCAGCTAGCTCAGGGACCGAAACGGGTCGGTACAGAATCGCAGTTGAAGCCAGTACCTGCAGGCAGATCTCGGCGCTGTCAGACTCGCTTAGCTGGTCCATCATCCGCTTGTACAAGGAGTCTAGCCCTCGCGGGATTAGGACTAGCTTCTTTAGCACGTTCCATTTTCGCGTCGTTTTAAGGTCCTGGCACACTAACGCTACCCAGAGGAAGGTGTTGTCAGCGTTTGACCTTAGGTGCTTGAGCACGGCGTCTTCCAACTCCAGGTTAAAGCCCTTCTCTTGCGCTAACTGGCATACTTTCCGCTGTATGAAGGCGTCAACAGCCGCCGCAACTGACAGCGCGTTTAGCTCAAGGCTCAACTTCACTTTGTGACCTGCCCGCTCTAGCTGTGCTTCAATGTCTGGCCAGTTGCGGCTAGAAACAATCCACTTGACGCGGGAAGAGGCAGACGATTGCTTAGCAAGAAATCCTAGCAGTTTTGGTAGATCAATAACGCACTCGTCTAGCGCGTCGATAATCAGATACGTTGGGCGTAGGTTTGTGTCTTGGAGTGTGTCTTCGAAGATCTTTGCCAAAACTACCCAGGCATTTGCATCTTCAAAGAAGGCTTTGCTGGTGGGATTGTGCTTCTTGCGGATGTTCAGCGCAAGCGAAGGTTGCTGAGTAACGAGCATGTGCAACAGGCCTCGTAGCACAGCCGTGGCACTGTTAATGCGCACGTCGGTCGCTTGACAGAAGAAGTACGACAATAAAGCACTTTGGGGTATCGAACTTGACAGCTCGTTGATAATACCGCAGAGCAGCATCGTCTTACCTTTACCGGGATCCCCTTTTACCCACAACAGATGGCTGTTTGGCTCCTCTCGCCATTGCTGGAAGGCAGTGTTGTCCAGAACCCAGCGGTAGGAGTCCGCTAGCAGTCCGCCCTTTGTATCCTCAATGCGCTGCTTGTCGTGACGCGGATCCGTGTTGCGTATGTCTTGAATCAATATTTCGAGCTTGTTGATCTCGCCCTTTAGACGTTTGAATGCGCTGGCCGCCCCTTCGCTGTAAGCGGGCGCTATCTCGACGTCGAGGATGCCCGATAGTGAGTACCATGCGTCTTCTTCGCGTTTAGTCTCCCTGTCGCCCTTCCACCGCAGCCGCTCGTCAACGCTAAAGCGGGAAAGAGGAGCTCCTTCTAGCGCTTCGCATGGAACACCAGTAATCTTCTGGATCAATGACTTCAACGATGTCTTGTTACCAAGCTTCTTTGACTCTTGGGAAAAAAACTCTACTATGCTTGGCGCGAGAAGCTCTTGGAGTGTCCAGCCGCGCTTGAACCATCGACTTGATATGAAGGCTGGCTCCCACGGGAACTCGGTGGACAAACCGACAGCTTTCTTCTTTTTTGTCGATACGTCTGATAGGTACACGTAGCACTTCGTCGCGTTTTGGTACCAGCGGAACATGGACTGGATAGCCGAAGAGAACTCAGCCTTGTCTGACTTGTCGATACAGCATGTATCAACCCAGAAGTACTGCAGTCCATCTTGCTGTGCTTGCTCCCCACAGAAGCGAATCTTCGTGTAGCCAGCTGTCTTCTTGTTGCCAAACATCTTCTTGTAACTAGGCTTGTGCTTGCCGCGGCGTTTTGCAAGGTCCACGTCCGCAAAAGTCACTTCTTCTGCATCTTCCCCCCAGGTGTGTGAAAGTATCGCATAAGGGGGTATCGCGCCATCGTCGAAGCTGGCGATCGTGAGGCGGCCGTCGTCTTCGTACTTTAGGAGACGCATCGACTCGTGCGGGTGTATGTTGGGCGCGCGGTGGAAACGAGACGGGAGAGGCTCGATGTGGCAGCCTAGTAGGACGAGGGCGTGGTGGCCGTGCCGTGCGCGGTAGAGGTTGGCGTAAGAGGAGGGTAATAGACAGCCGTGCAGCTCTAGATGTCACAATAATAAAACAGCGCTTCCAAATGCAGGAGCTGAGTCGAGCGCTCTGTGCTGTTGTTTTGGGCTGGCGACGGCATCGCACGAGGCCTTAGGCGGGGTAGTTGTGGCTTTATGCGCATGCAGAACGTCAGCCGCAAGGCTGTAGAGCAGTTGAGCGCATCTTCGGCACTGCAAGCTTAGCAGGTAGCGAAGACTGGGTGCGCTTTGATGTTGCCTAGCCTGTGGTGATGCAGGACGGAAGAGGTGCACCAAAGCGCGCCGCACGTGCGAGCTTACTGGCACAAACGCTCTAGCGACCAAGCTGGGTCTTAAAAACACGCAAGTTTCATTAATAATTTCACTGAAGCGGTCACGACGATAATATTCTATTCTATGCTATTCATATAACGCCCAGTTCAGCATACAGATAAATAGGTGCAAAGCTTAAGAGAGTTCCCTAATTAGTACATGTGCGCCACAGGGACTCTTGCCAGCTCTTCCCTCGCCCGCGCTACTTTTTGCTTCGGCTCTGTTGCGTCTGCCTCGAATGACGCATTCTTTCGCTTTCGACCCCGTTTCCCTTTGGCTTTAGTCGCTTTGGCAGCCTCCGTTTCAGCACGCTTTGCGCGCGCATCTTGAAGCTCCTCGTAACCCATGACCTTGGCCGTTCCTAGCACTAGTGACTTTGTTGATCGTCGCACTTTAGCCTCGTCGTTGACCTTGAGCAGGAGTTGGATGTGGTTCTGCTGAAGGGCCCCTTTGGCGAAGGATAGTTAGGCAGCTTTTGAGAACTTAAGAATGTGTCTCTGTAGGCTTTGTTTGCTCTCTCCATCAAGAGCATGGGAGTCCTGCTCGATGATCAGATTCTGCAGGGACATCAGACCTTCTGCTGACACTGGTGTTACAGGAGTTCGAGGTATTTGCTCTTGTGAACTTAGTCCAACAAGGACTCTATCCGCTGTCGATGCGGTGAAGGGGCCTATAGCTGGCTTAGGCATAGAGCTGAGCACTCTGTCTAGGTTGAACGGAAACAAGCCACTTGCCGCAAAGCCGGCCTTAATGTTCTTAGCTATGAATGCCTTAACTCGCGCAGGGCTAAAGAGAGAAGTAAAGTGCTCCTTGCCAATCGTGTTGACGCCTCCCCGCTCCAGTCGTTCGACCTGTTCACGATAGGCTGCCTTCAGCGGAGCAAAGACGGCAACATCGCACGGCTGCAGCTTGTGAGAAGTGTGAGAAGGAAGTCGGCATAGCACAATGTTGTTTGCAAAGCAAAACTCAAGAATCTCTAGCGTCTCATGCGTACCAAAACCATCACAGATCAGCACTCGCGGCTTATTGTTTGCTCGCTCCTTAGTCTCTGGATCAAAGATTCGCTTCAGCCACTGCAGGCTAACATAAGAGTCGGTGTAGCCGGTAGCAGTGCACGCGTACTACCACCCTGAGGTAGGAAACGTAGTCCAGTTGCTTCGATGAGTGGTCGCCGGCCATATAATCAGAGGGTTTAGATACCTACCGTCGCCGCTAATGCACTCAATTGCTGTAACTAACTTCCGCTTCACACGTGCACCCCTATAGCTTCGCATGTCGTTCTTACTTACCAGCACTTTGACCGAACCGAGCATCGATAAAATCACGCCAGTCTCATCCATGTTGTACACGTTCTCTGCTAAGACGGCTAGGTCTTGCAACACCCTTCCTATCACCTCAAACCAGTAGGATATCTTCCAGTATGTGTTCTTCTCGTGGCGGTTCCAGTCTAGTGCTGTGACCCTTCGTGCTTGCGTGTCTGGATAGCGTTTCTTAAAGGCGCGCGCCCAGTTCTTATTTGGTGGCTTCGGAGGTCGGGCTTGCTCAGATCGCTGGCGGGCAACGCAGAAGGCGAGGAAGGGTATGAACTTGATCCGCACGGGCTGCCCTAGACCAGACATCTGTAGGATAAATTTGACAAGCGCATCCTCTTCCCACAGACTGAGATACTGTTAGCTCTGCGCCTTCTCTTCTATTAAGCGGCGGCCCTGGGCACGAGCATAAAGGGTAGAGCGAGGAACCTCGCCATGGTCCGCAAGCGCACGATAAGAAGTGGTCACAGCAGGCGGAAGACCCTGCGCGAGCACTTGACTAGCCTTGTCCATAGTAACAACAGGACAAAAGAGTAGAGGTGCAAAGGTGCACGGTGAGGCATCTGCAAGCAACGCAAACGGCGTTGGCGGCGAAGGACGCATTAGAACAGTCAGGGCTGAGCATCTGGCCTCAGAAGCTTCTAGAAAGCCGCCCGCATGCGCCACAGCTATTCTTAGCAAATGGCCCGCTGCAGGCACAGCCTCAAAATTCATTACGATGATGTACAGCGATATCTGAGCACGCTACTGCAGGCTGCTTGCATGCCAAGTGCTGCTAACAGCGCACGTCCTGAGGATCGCGTTTTGACGATCTTGCCGTCCGCGCGGAGAAACTGCCGGGATATGCCTATATTCCTCTAAGTCAACCTTGCGAGGCTGCAGTCTTAATATTTGCTATCTTGACCCCTTCCTTAGCCTACCGAGCCTTTTGCTAATATGTGCTGTTGCAAATAGACAGGGGGGTAAAGAAGGAGAGTTGACAGCCATTGCTAACAAAATGCGCGACTGCACAGTTCAGAGCTCGCTTTTTAGCGTCGGAGACCAATATGCAAAGAGAACGAGAGCTGCAGAATAGATGCGCATTGGACTTGTTTGAATTCGAGAACACTGGGGATAATCCGAAGGTCCGGAAGAAACAGCGTCCCGTTACACCGTGCGTCCCGGCACGCATGGATCGACGTTAGCTCCATTTGATTCTGATTTAGGTGCAGTCGTGTTCATATTGCCGCTAGTCCGGAGTTTCTGAAACAAGTCAGTGTATGTATAGACAAAGACATCCCAATATTTGTACTATGGATCACTCGAACCTATCGAAGTTACGTATCTAAAAGTTGCGATTGGGGCGCTTGGGCTGTTATTTTATAGTCAACTCTGTTGCCCAAAGGCTGCATCCATAAACCGTTCTCGGGTTCAGTCACCTATTCCTGGGTTCAGAACTTCAATCCCTGTTGTCTGTTAAAGTATCCTGGTAGAATAGCGTAGTTTGTGTATGAAGTGTATGCCAATTTACAATTTCTTATTACAGCTTAGAGATAGCAGAGTCAGTCACTTGTTGGACAGCCTTGACATTCTTCGTGTCCGGGATGACAGGCAGCCCAAACCTAGAAACAATGTTAAACAGAAGTATATAGAGCGAATTCAATGCCATACCTCTTCGTCAACAAAGCAGTTGTAACCAAGCATATCCCCTGTACGAATTACGGTAAGGTACACCCATGTATCGGATTCCGTGAGATAGCACTTGAAGGCTTGCATTCCTCCGTCAGATACTGGGCAACACTGGCGCGACCGATTACCGATGTGAAAGCCAACATGGTAGAACTAGATAATTAGAAACATCCCGCATTATAGGATTGTGATACGCACATGTTTGCGGCTTTCACTAAGGTGATGAATAGCTTCAGGCATGCCAACAGGTAATTCAAAAGCGCTGTCTTCGCCGCCATGCTCAACGCCGGAATGATGGCACCTATGAACGCTGAACGCCGGAGGTTGCAACTTCTCAGGTAAGGTTCCCCAGTCTGTCACAGTCACAGTCTCAGCAACAGCAACAGCTGGACGTGATCCAGAATAAGCAGGTGGGTCATCGGTGGCTCGATCCGCGGCCAAATCATCGATGGGGCGCACTATGTGCATAGCTGGAAAGTTTACTGTAACTGTACTCTTCTTGCTATTAGTCGGTGGAGCAAGTGGGTGGTGTATGCAGGACACGTCGTCTGAGAGTGGCTGGGTCGTGTTGCATGTTGTCTGCGCAGTTGAGCACTGATGATCCTCCTGGGGTATTTGTGCATTCAGAACCCCAGACGCGTACATTAAGTGGTCTTGAATGTCTGCAGTGTGCTTAGCACGTTAGAAACTTTCACAGCCGAGTTTGCTCCAACGTACATATGGTTCTGGTATCTCAGAATCGAAAACTTGTATGTCGCTAGACCTTCTGATCTCCATGTACACCCTAGTTTGAGTCTTCTGGGCAAATTGGCTCAATAAGAGGAACAACACGTCTTCCTCTAGTAGCGGCTTGATCTTTTGCAGGCAGGCTTGGTATTCGCACATCAAATGTGCGATGTCATCGAAAGCTTGGCTGTACTCCACAGATAAGATTTGTTGCTCTCCGTAAGGACTTGCGGGAGACCCAATACCCTGTCACATCAACAGCTGCATAGACAAGGGATGAGCTTTGGCTTACACGAGTTGAGTCAAGGAATGAGTCTTTCATGCAGTCCAAGTGGTGCCTGAAGTCGAGAATGTCTGGCTCACCCCTGGTTACAAAGCCAGATCTGTACCTCGCATTTCTAATCTTCCATTGCGGTGCGACAGAATCGCGGATGTACGCTGGAGGCGCGGGTTCGTTTGCGTATTGATCCATCCTGTGCTGGTCGCAAAATCGAAGTGCGACATGATGAACTAAAGACCATTCTATGTATGCGTGAACTCATCGTGTAGTCTATTAACGGGAAACTGTTCATGAACAGGCTGCGCTAAATTTGAAAATGCTGCGCGGGCGGCTGCAGTGGTTAGTCCGGATTACAGGTACGGGTTACCGTGCCCGGATGCAGAAATCTGCAATGCGAACCCTTGCCCGAAAGCACGGGCCCTATGTGCGGCTTTTGAGACGGCGTTTACGAAGTGCAAAGCGCAATACCCGAGGACAGTCAATTACGATGTACTATAAAATTGCAATGGCACGATATTCAGGTCGCCACGCTTTTACGCCTTTAATCATGGCGTTACTCGATCTCCCTCTAGAGCTAATCTACGATGTGGCTGACCAACTAAGTTCTAAATACGATCTGAACGCCTTCGTACAAGTTAATCGTCTTTTCTATCGCACTTTTAATCAGAAGCTCTATCGTCTCGATAGAAAGCACTGCAATAGTTCGGCACTTTTATGGTCAGCTGCTTGTGGGCAACAGACGACGATGAGACACTCGCTGGGAGCAAGAGTCGGACTAAATGATCAAGTTCAGAGTATCCAAAAGGCCTTTTTCCTGACAGTTGAGCACGGTGAATGCAGTGCATCGCTACTGTTGTTGAGGAATGGAGCTGATGTCAACGCGCACTGTGGCTATTTTGGTCACGCACTGCAAACAGCATCCTGGCTAAGCGATTACAACATGATGGAGCTACTGCTTAACAACGGCGCCGACGTTAACGCTTTAGGTGGGCATTACGGCAATGCGCTTCAGGCAACCTCTTGGACGGGCAATGAACAGACTGTAAACCTCCTTCTCGATAGGAACGCTAGTGTACACGCGCAGGGGGGGTACTTTGGCAACGCTTTACAAAGTGCTTCATGGGCCGGCAACACACGAACAGTCGAGATACTAATTGGCCAAGGGTCTGATGTTAATGCGCAGGGTGGCTTCTATGGCAATGCGCTTCAAGCGGCTTCTTCCAGAGGACATCTCCAAGTTGTGAAAGTGCTACTCAGAGCAGGAGCTGATGTTAATGCGCGTGGCGGTTACTTCGGTAGCGCTTTGCAGGCTGCCTTAAATTATGGGCATATACGAGTTGCAGGACTGTTGCAGCATTGCGTATGGCAGAGTTATTGGAGCAGTGTTTTCTGCTAATTGCAATTATAATGTCGATCCAAGCGTGCCGGGACGCACGGTGTAACGGGACAGTTTTCGCTTCGAAGCCTCGCTATCTCTTGTTTACAGGATTATCGACCTACAGTCTGCGTATTATGTTCTAGAGCTGGTTCTCTTCCAATGCGTCTGCCTCCGGCACGAATTTTTGCGATGTTGCCCTCGCTGTCGATCGTTTCGTCAACGCTGTTGACAGACCTCTCGTCGATACCCCCCTGTCTGTTCGCACTACAGAGGGCGTCTGCAAAGATCGGAGGGTCTGTTAGAAAGTAGAATTTCAAAAGAACAGATTCCCAAGATCTAATGGGTATTTCAGCTTAACAAGTCTATAGCCCGGCAGTTTCACCGATGAGAACGACGATCGCTAGAAGCGTTCCGGCGCGGTGGGACTTGCTAGCGTCTCTTGGCATGCAGGGCTGTCTGCAGTAGCGTGCTCAGATATCTGTGTAACGAATTCGACGCTATGCCTATAGCAGAATACTTGCTAAAACATAGCTGTGGCGCATGCCAGCAGCTTTCTAGAAGCCTCTACGCTCAGCCTTGCTGTTGCAGCGCCGCCAACGCCGTTTACGCTGTCTGGACGTGCCTCAACGTATTTATCGCTGGCTCTAGTCTTCCGTTCCGTGGTTCTCATGGACAAGGCTAGTCGAGTGTTGGCGAATGGTCTTCCGCCTGCCGTGCCCACTTCTTATCGTGCTCTTGCAGACTATGGCGAGGTTCCTCGCTCTAGGCGTTTTGTGGATAGCATAGAATAAAAGATTACAGGCGTGACTGATGCAGTGCAGACTTTATGAGGCGAACTTGCGTCATTCAACTAGTTAGTGAGTAGTTAGTGCAATTACTTGATCGCTCATTAGACCACTGGCAAGCTCGCACGGTACGGCGCGCTTGTGTTCACCTTTTCCAACCTGTACCGGTATCAGTACAGGCTAGACAACATCAACGCGCTTCGGGTCTTTGCTACCCTGCTGAGCTCACAGCGCCAGAGACGCCTTCAACATGGCTGCAGCTGCTCTCTACAGCCTTGCGGCTAGCGTTCTGCATGCGCGCGAAGCTACAACTAATGACCCCGCCTCAGGCCTCGTGCGATGCCGTCGCCGGACCAAGAAAACAACACAGCGCGCTTTACTCAGCTCGCGCATTTAGCAACGCTATTCTATCGTCGAGACATTTAGAGCTGCACAGCTAAAAATTGCCCTCCTCTTACGCCGACCTCTACAGTGTACGGCACGGCCATCACGACCTTGTCCTACTAGGCTGCCACATCGAACCTCTCCCGTCTCGTTTACACCGCGCGCTCACCATACACCCGCACGAGTCGATGCGTCTCCTAAAGTACGAAGACAGTGGCCGCCTCACAATCACCAGCTTCGACGATGGCGCGGTACCCCCTTATGCGATACTTTCACACACCTGGGGGGAAGATGTAGAAGAAGTGACTTTCACGGACCTGGACCTTGCAAAAGGCCGCGGCAAGCACAAGCCTGGTGACAAGAAGACGCCTGGCTACAAGAAGATTCGCTTTTGTGGGGAGCAAGCACAGCAAGATGGACTGCAGTACTTCTGGGTTGATACATGCTGCATCGACAAGTCAGATAAAGCTGAGCTCTCTTCGGCTATTCAGTCCATGTTCCGCTGGTACCAAAACGCAACGAAGTGCTACGTATACCTATCAGACGTGTCGACAAAGAAGGGAAAGGCCAGCGAGTTTTCTACTGAGATTGATTGGGAGCCTGCCTTCCGGTCAAGTCGATGGTTCACGCGTGGCTGGACGCTCCAAGAACTTGTCGCACCAAGCACTGTTGAGTTCTTCTCTCAAGAGTGGGAGAGGCTTGGTGACAAGATATCACTCACGCAGTTGATCAGCAAAATTACTGCCATTCCACATCAAGTACTCCAAGGGACTTGTTCCCAGTCTGATATAGAAGACCGCTTGCGTTGGAAAGGGGATAGGAAGACTAAGCTAAAAGAAGATATGGCATATTCATTGTCAGGGATCTGTAACGTGGATATCGCACCTTTGTATGGCGAAGGCGAAGAGGAAGCATTCAGACGGCTTCATCATGAAATTCGGAAGCTAAAAGACTGCCTCCGCGACCTACGTTCCGGTGATCCTCGTGACGACAAGAAGCGCATTGAGGATACCAAAGGTGGACTGCTAGCAGACTCCTACCGCTGGGTTCTGGACAACAGCACGTTCCAGCAATGGCAACAGGACCTGCACAGCCGGCTGCTATGGATAAAAGGAGATCCTGGTAAAGGCAAGACAATGCTGCTCTGCGGCCTTATCAACGAGCTGCAAAGTCTGATGCCTAAGACTGAGCTTCTGTCGTATTTCTTCTGCCAAGCAACTGACTCACGCATCAACAGCGCTACGGGCGTGTTACGAGGACTGTTGTATATGCTCGTGGATCAGCAACCATCGCTTATGTCGCACATTCGCAGAAAGTACGATTATGCAGACAAAGCCTTGTTCGAGGATGCGAATGCTTGGATAGCGCTGTCTGAAATCTTCACAAGTATGACGCAAGACAGTGGGCTAAAGACAACTTATCTTGTCGTTGATGCTCTCGATGAATGCGTGGCGGACTTGCCTAAGCTCCTTAGTCTTATTGTCCGTACTAGCACGTTGTCTCCTCGTGTAAAGTGGCTTGTGTCAAGTCGAAATGAGAATCATATCGAGGAAAAGCTTAAGTCCGTCAGCGATGAAGCTAAGCTGAGTCTTGAGCTAAAGCAGAACGCGGAGCAGGTAGCTCGATCTGTAGATGCATATATCGAACACAAGCTGTCTTGTCTTGAGACACTCGGAGAAGCGGATCTGCGAAAACAGGTGCGAGATGAGCTGCACCGGAAGGCGAACAGCACCTTTCTTTGGGTGGCCTTGGTGATGCAGGAGCTTGAGAAGCCCGAGAGCTGGGACCCACTAGCTGTGGTTAAGGAGGCGCCAGCAGGCTTGCAACAGCTGTACGATCGCATGATGGAGCAGATCCACCGGCTGTCAGCTAGGAATGTGGATATCTGCCAGTCTCTCCTCTGTATCACGGCTGTTGCATACCGCCCGCTCTACCTTGCTGAGATGGGTAGCCTGTGCAGGTCGGCAGGTCAAGCTACGATGGTAGCGAAGACTGTAAGGAAGATTGCAGCCATGTGCGGATCGTTTCTTACAGTTCGCGACGAGCAAGTCTACCTCGTTCATCAGTCAGCTAAGGACTACCTAAGCAACAAGATGCAAGTTGCAGTCCTTCCGTCTCAAGGCGAGATGCACTATAATCTATTTGCCCAGTCACTCGAGCTGCTATCTAGCAGATTGAAACGCGACATGTACCATTTGGTGGAGCCAGGCTGCTCGATCGAAGATGTCAGAGTACCCGATCCTGATCCGCTAGAGACTGCGCGCTACTCGTGCGTCTACTGGGTTGATCATCTGTACGAGTTGAAGCCCAAGTCTTTAGAGAGAAGTATTGGTAGCCTGCAAGCCGCAGACGTTGTCGATGAGTTTCTAAGGAAGAAGTATCTCTACTGGCTAGAGGGGCTTAGTCTGTGTAAGAGCGTAGGGAAGGGCCTTGTCTCGATAGAAAAATTGTGGTCGCTGGTGCAGGTGTGTCGCACAAGATCTACACGCCTTTAGTTCTACCTAGGTGCTAACGCTAGCAGGAGATGTGTGACCAAGACAGACTTGCTCCGCTTGTTCAAGATGCACGGCGATATATCATGTACCACAAAGGGGCAATTGAAGGGTACCCTCTTCAGACCTATGCATCCGCACTGCTTTTCAGTCCAATAGGTAGTCTGATCAGACAGCTGTTCCAGCACGAAGAGCCAAAAGCAATCAGTATTAGACCAGCTCTGAGCGAAGGGTGGAGCGCGTGCCTGCAGACGCTCGAGGGCCATAGCCATTGGGTCAGGTCCGTGGCCTTCTCGCACGACTCAACCCGGCTGGCATCAGCGTCCAGCGACAGCACCGTCAAGATCTGGGACGCCAGCAGCGGCGCGTGCCTGCAGACGCTCGAGGGCCATGGCGGTTCGGTCATGTCAGTGGCCTTCTCGCACGACTCGACCCGGCTGGCATCAGCGTCCAGCGACAGCACCGTCAAGATCTGGGATGCCAGCAGCGGTGCGTGCCTGCAGACGCTTGAGGGCCATGGCGGTTGGGTCATGTCAGTGACCTTCTCGCACGACTCAACCCGGCTGGCATCAGCGTCCAGCGACAGCACCGTCAAGATCTGGGACGCCAGCAGCAGCGCGTGCCTGCAGACGCTTGAGGGCCATAGCCATTGGGTCAACTCAGTGGCCTTCTCGCACGACTCAACCCGGCTGGCATCAGCGTCCAGCGACAGCACCGTCAAGATCTGGGATGCCAGCAGCGGTGCGTGCCTGCAGACGCTTGAGGGCCATGGCGATTGGGTCAACTCAGTGGCCTTCTCGCACGACTCGACCCGGCTGGCATCAGCGTCCAGCGACAGCACCGTCAAGATCTGGGATGCCAGCAGCGGCGCGTGCCTGCAGACGCTTGAGGGCCATGGCGGGAATGTCAGCTCCGCTGACCTCGTCTCTATCCTTGCGTCATTACACTCTAATAAGACTGTAATAAACCCCCAACAACCTATCTCTAATGGAGTAGCGATTAGCTCAAATCGTGTCTGGATTTCTGATAATGCTCAAGATACGTTGTGGCTTCCTATAGAGTATCGACCAGCGTGCTCAACTGTGCTAGGCAGATGTGTTGGCATAGGTACAGGATCAGGAAAGGTCTGGTTCTGCTGCTTTCTATGATAGCTATGGTCGTAAAGTCTTGTCACTAGTTATTTTCTTTCTTCTCTCTTATATTGTTTATAAATCAGCACTCATAGAGGGACGGAGATGGGCATAAATATATACGTCAATTATTTGCCACATCGAAGCATCTAGAACTACTACAGATAGCCTATTAACTACTCTTTTTAGTAATTTTCAAGCACCAGGTTCTTTGCTGCCAGCAGGTCGTGTAGGTGTTGTACACGGTGTGGGCAGGCCAAAAGCGAGATGGTAGACCCTTCTAGAAGGCCGACAGCATGCGCCACAGCCACTCTTAGCATACTATCTGCTATAGGCATAGTGCTAAATACAATACAGTAAAGTACGATGGTATCTGAGCACGCTACTAGAGACCCCCTGCATGCCAAGCGCTACTAGCAGCGCACGTCCTAGGGATCGCGTTTTGACGATTTTGCTAATTGCGCGGAGAAACTGCCGGCATGTACCTGAATGGCCTGAAGTCGACCTTACAAGACTGCAGTCTCGATATTTGCTATCTTAGCTTCCTTACTAGCTCACCGAGCTTTTCTCAGATATGTTCTGTCGCAAACAGACAGGGGGGTGACAGAGGAGCGTCGAAAGACAACGCTAAAAAATGAGCGACAGCACGGTCGACAGCGCGCTTTCTGGCGTCGGAGACTAACATGCTAGGAGAACAAGAGCTGCAGAAGATATGCGCGTTGTACTTGTTTGTATTCGAGAACATTAGAGGCAGTCCGGGGGTCCGGAAGAAACTGTGTCCCGTTACACCATGCGTCCCGGCACGCATGGATTGACGTTAGTTTCTTGCTTTTTTGGTTCATAACGGTAAACAATTGTGTATTTTGTGAAAGCATTGGAAAGCGAGCCAGTTGTTTTCGCAGGCCATCACGTGACAATGCGGGGCAATCGATCAGCTGACTGAGTGGGGTTACCTCCCGAGGTCGCTCAGCCAGGCGACACGGACCTTTCCCTTCCTTTTGCAGTGCGTCTTGAGGCCCAAATGTATATGATTGCATTATGTTTGCCCAAACATAAATAGCTATATAATATTTCTGCCATTCTCGCGCTCTTTCGAGCCGCAAGAAGCAATTCGCACTTCCCCCAAGACGTACGCTCATAGAACAATATTAAGACCTTCCCTTCGGCGCTCTCAAGAAGTCACCGCCAACGTGCAACCTCGTTTCACACTTCGCCAACAGCTCCAGTTCAATGGTAGTACTTTCTACTGTCCTTTTATCTCCTCTAATTACTCTTAGGCCTTCGATAAGAGCCGAGACGTAAGAGCTCCCAACAACAATACCGACTTCACAGCTACTGCAGAGAACAAAGCTGCAAGAGTAGTTGGTCAAGGCCAAGAAATTGAGTGGAGGCAGAGTAGTGTCACTGTCATCGAGGAAGACGGGCAAGGAAACCAGAAAAATACACCACTTCTAGAGCATAAAGACGGGCTGATGACGGTTCAGCAAGGCTGGACTTTATATATCATAGGTGGGAAGATCAATCCACCTCAATAGTCGCCCAGAGCTTATTCAGGACAGCTACGGCCCCCAGTTCGCTCATCGTCACGATAATCCTGCTTTGCGTCTTTGAGATGGTCATCCTCACACACTTTGTTCTACTCACTTCTTCCTCTTTTTCCCTTAGTCGTATTGGACACGCATTGATAGCTTCAAACACAGTAGATCCGAATACAGTATGAACATCCTCATCCAAAACCCCTACCAAGTCGTGTTCAGGATATATTTTCCCCAGCCGTTGATGCACAACAGGACGTACGATATGGATCATTCCATCCGGGTGGATGACATAATAGGTGTCTGCGATCCGCTCTACCTCCACCCTGAATAATGCCTTGGCAAGCACATTCACACATACCTCAGGAATTTCCAACAACATTTCACCCGGGTCACCGTTTGCCCATTGGGGAAGGCGTATTGTGACTGCTCTCCAGTTATCGCCCATCTCCGCACTGCTGATTTTGTCCACGAGAAATCCTCCAAAGGCCGCCTCAATTCCTTTCGGCGGGACTCCAGTATACTCAACTATCTCCGCTACACTTTGCGCTTGAGATTGGCACAGAAACTCGTCGTTCTCTAAAACAGTAGTGGAAGATCTACGAAAAGACTGTGTGACTCCTCTGTTGTGTCGCGATTCGTTGATCTTTAGGATAAGTCCGTCGAGTATAAATGTCCTCGTAGAATAGATCTGAGCCTGGGAGAATGCAATTGCGAAGCGATGTCGATCATGAGAATCGTGGATGTCTTTAAGGCAACGTTTGTATCTCAAAGCAGACTTGCTTAATTCCCCCAAACTCGTTGTCTTTGCTCGAGCAGTATAATACTTTGTAAGGCGCTGTAAGGAATTGTCTTTTGAGAATTGAGACCAGGCCGTATCGATATCTTTGAACCCTTGTCGCACGTTCTTTGTTCTAACCGCCATATGAAATATATCAGGAGGCTTAAGTGTGGAGTAAATGCGTGACAGAGCGTGTAAGCGTGTGGTTGAGGGTGTGGTTGAGGGTGTGGTTGAGGGTGTGGTTGAGGGTGTGGTTGAGGGTGTGGTTGAGGGTGTGGTTGAGGGTGTGGTTGAGGGTGTGGTTGAGGGTG
>JAFJTR010000076.1:58441-141084 GCA_022559985.1 Parastagonospora avenae f. sp. tritici 18332-5
TGAGGGTGTGGTTGAGCGTGTGGTTGAGCGTGTGGTTGAGCGTGTGGTTGAGCGTGTGGTTGAGCGTGTGGTTGAGCATGTGGTTGAGCATGTGGTTGCAGCCGAAGCGCCAGCTAGCGCTAGAACAGACAGGACCTTCTAGGCTGATACACTAAGCCTATTCAAGTCACACTGCAGGCGCAATGCAAGAAGTCTTTGAAGACAATCTACCTGGAGCGCAACGATGATATATAAAGCTATAGCAAGTCATTAT
The DNA here is from genome assembly GCA_022559985.1 of Parastagonospora avenae f. sp. tritici 18332-5. Taxonomy (NCBI): domain Eukaryota; kingdom Fungi; phylum Ascomycota; class Dothideomycetes; order Pleosporales; family Phaeosphaeriaceae; genus Parastagonospora; species Parastagonospora avenae. The sequence continues at coordinate 58,695 of JAFJTR010000076.1, forward strand.
TACTTGTGCAACTACAACCTATTGTTCAAACTGTTACGCTTTCATCGAGATCGTACTTATGTCTCTCTTTGAGAACATAGTTCGACCTAACATACTTCCTCACGTTCAGAGCGAGACCTCCAATAAAGCTTGGGCACGAGCTTTCGAGCCTTTAAGCTATACTTTTCGTCCTTCCACCCAAGCAGTATTCGATGCTATCTTTGGAGCCCGGTCAGCAACTGACGAGCCTCGCTACAGTCAAGACGTTGTTCTGGCACCTGAGAAATCCGAATTTGTTAGGACCGAAGGAGATGTTGTGCGTCTGTTCAACAAACAGATAGGTGGTCCTGTACTAGATTTATGGCGTGGCCGATGGTTGGTTGATCAATCGAGCGAGTCTTCGCCTTTTCCCCCAACACAGTTCCAGGGTTTTGTGGATACGCATTTCTTCAATCCCCGCGGCTATGAAGAACTTTCCTTTGTTGAGTTCAAGGCTCCAGGGACTATTGACTCCACTTGGTGGACAGATAAGGACCCCAGTTCGGGAGCTCGGCGCCTTGGAAGAGAACTCCGAGGGTTAGTATTTGCTCCGTGGGCATAATGTATATTGACCGATGTTAGATATGCTTACGAATACCGCTGCCCTCAGGGCGCCTGTTACGATGGGCATTATCTCCTGGTATTCAGTTTTCCCGCGGCAAATCGAGAGGACATCAAAACGTGCAATCCGGATATCTTCATCATCAACGCGGTAGAGCCTACACCACAAGGTGGCATCTACCTCCGCTACGCCTTGGATCGCCTTATCGAGAATGGTGTTCGCCGGGCCATGGCATTGAAGGCTACAGACGTGCGTATCAGGACCTGGACACGGCTCTTCGACTGGTTTGATGGAAGACCTTACTGGTACGATGAGACTTCCCGGGCGACATCAAGGAATGTCCCAGGTATAGAGAGACGCTACATTCAACAACACAACCGATGGGCTTGGTATGATGGCGGCGAATTCCACGCATACTGCGCTAAGTCATTTTTATAAGTTAACATTGAGACATTGAAGGCGGGCATTTGTCTTAACGGGTCTTGTAGTTACTACTCTCACTTTTTGGTTCGTGATGAAGATAACCCCATAAAACACACAAAAAACACAATGCCATCCATTCAAACATTCGGAGATTATGCAAGTCTCTGTCCGCGTTTCTCGAAAAGCACCGTCAGATCTATCCTGTTCTGTTTCTTTGCCTCTTCAGTGTCACAAATCTCTCCACAATCGAAGTCGATTAACGTGACCGTCATCTGCGGCTTGATGAAAATATGGCGCTCCTCGATATCCCCATGAATTACACCATGTCGAGATAGCTCATCATACGCTTGAAAGATGGTAGCCTTTAGCTCAGAGTCAGAGAGTTTGTCTTGTATGAAGTCTGTCAGAGGCATTCCGTCTGCATATTCTAGCATGAAAGCGGCGACAGTTTTCCCTTCATGCTGAAAGCTGCCAACTCCCAAGTATCTCGGGATCAGTCGTTCTTGAAGGCTAGATAGCCTCGTGTATATATCGACCTCGGTTGTGTTCGAATCTTTCGACAGTGTTTTGATGATATATTTGCGAGAGGTGTGCTTGTGCGTAGCGATCGTGTCACATGTGACTTCGTAGACCGATTGATTCTCCCCATGGTGGATGGAGTCAATTTTCATCGGTAAAGTAAGTGTACCTAGTTGCATGGTACATGTCCTATGTGGATCGCTCATATCCTCAAATGGGAGTGGTAGTGGCTTTGTCCACCTCTATGCTGTCAGGTTCAGGGCGGGTTCAGGGTTCGGGGTTTGGGATCGGGTAAGCGTTAAGCTCTGGAAGATGCGCCTTAAAAGAAATAATGAGGGTGGATAGTGCCTTGAAGCACTCATGAGTGCGCTCGGTCTCTTCGGACCCTTACTAGCCCCATCTTAGTGTTGTACAACCCACTTGCGCTAGGGGGCGAGGAAACACGCGATCCTGACGCGTCTGTACGCGTCAGTATGTTACACAGTATTTTATCGATTGCTGGGACGGTTTGTGGCATAGGCGCTCTTAAGGTTAGACTAGGCTGAAGCAAGGGTTTGTCAAAGCGCTGATCGCACGCAGTTCCGGAAGCGGGAGAGTTCGGCCTTGTGGCGGGCACTTTGCACGTCTCGAAGGTTCCGTGTCTATGAAGGAGCTCGTTTTGGTGATGCACCGGCTCTGGTGGTCAGTGCACCAACATCGGTGCATCACCAAAAACGAGCTCCTTCGTAGACCACATCTTGCCAGTTACTTAGACATCTGTACGCGTTGCAAGGTGCTTTCGGCTGGCCGTATGTGGACAGCTCAGGGTGGCGGTCCTGACGTCATTAACAATTGCCCTTGTGCCTCCACCAAAAGTTTCGGCTCATTCAAGTCCATAATTAAAACTGACACGCTTTAGCAGGCTTCCACCGTATGCGCGCGCTTATAGGTCAGCAGATCATGGCAGGTCGAGTTTTAAACCGGCGCCGCATGAATATAGGATGCTATGGAATGTGATCTTACTTCAACGATGTAAACAACGAGCTTGGAATGTATTTGCCAATACATTTCGCAAAGACACTGGCGAAGCAAGGTTTGTAACAGATGTGACTTGTGACTATAACGTATGTTCTATACGACAAGCGGAGACCGGTCGATAAACAATTAACGACCCTACACAACATGCACGGTACTACCACCTTCGACATCTATGCGGACGATCGTATCGATAGGCTGGAATATGTCAGCTTCGCTACAGCGAAGTGTGTGAACGATGCTCACTTGTGGGGTCAGAAGACCATGTATGTCGACCGAGTTATAGACATAGCAACGCCCTTTGTGTCGTACCACAACATGGATCTCAGCCGCGGTCCTCTGACACAGCTGATCTGCTTTGCGAATCAAGGTATCGAAGCGATTTTGGAGGGCGGGGATTCGATTGAAGAATGTGTGCGGCGAATGCTGAACTGAGTATGTCGCAGGTGCAGCCTACAGTAAGCATTAGAAAAGCGTGTTTAGGACAAGGCTTAAACTCACGTCAAATTGTTCCGCAACATGATGCGCTCGATCCGTGAAGCCATGGCCGTTGCCCTCGCTCGTTGAGGTTACTTCACGATGCGCTTGATCCATGAAGCAATGGCCGTTGCTATTGCTGGTTGAGGTTACCTCATCAAGCAGCTGAAGTGTCCTCTGCAGACGGAGTTCTAGTTGTTCACGTGTAGGAGGACCCTGGTATGAGTCGTTCACATTGGGGAGAGCGAGATAGGCGTTTCGTGGGACGTGCGGTACAAGGGGAGGTGGCAGAAGGAGCGGAGAAGGCGTCCGAGAGGCGGCGTGTCGCCGCGTAAGCTTGGCGTCGCGACGCGGATGCGTTTGGGCTGACGTCATCTTCGCCGACAACAAATTGAAACTTGTCTTGGGATGCACAGTTGCACAGTTCAATGTGTAGATGTTGGGGTTGAAGCAGCTGCGTGTACGACTATAATATACTTCCAAGCATAAGCTAATCATCGCTATCAAGTTCATTTACCAGTGTACAGTCTTCTGATCCCGTTTCCGGAGGCGAGACCTCGCCGCATCGTCGCTTTGCGCATAAGCGCTCAGGCGTCATGTCTGAAGCGCTAAGATCTTGGCCTTCCTCTGTTCTGTCCACCGTCTTGCGCTTTCCGATCGCATTGCCAGATTCAAGCGCCGGACTACCGTGTACTGTAGCTGCGTGTTCCCAAAACGCCGACTCTGACGCGAGGAGGTCGCTACAACGAGGATGCGGGCAAGATGTTAACGGGCTGCTTAGTTGGCTGAAGTGCTGCTTCATGTGTTTCTGGAGCAAACCTAAGTCCGGAAATTGTGCGAAGCGCGTTGCCAGAGGTAGACGAACATCGCCTAAGCACAACAAGCAGTGTGCAGCAACTACAATGACACCAGCCCGGCGTATGAGCCCACAAAAGTCGTTCAAATGCGGAAAATGATCGTGTCGTATGTGTTGAATCCACTGCTGCTCTGAGCGACACCAAAGGTCATGCTCATAGCAATAGTGCATCTTCGTCAACATAGTCCAGTCGTTTGGCACGCTATGCTTAGCAGACACGTGATAAGCGAGTGTCTCATAGCTTTCGAAGACTTCAAGACATGCGTTCCAGAGACACTGTCGAGCTTTCATGCGTTGTAGGTGGCCCGTGACATGTAGTGAGTTTTGATTACACGTCCGTCCCCCGAAGCGAAAACTGCAGTCGTGCCATTGGCAAATTGCCACATCGTTAAACTGTGCGATCATGGTGGCCTTTGCTTCTTTGATGAGTCTTTGTCGTGCGCAGTGAAGCAAATGCGTGTTCATCCGGCCTGGGCGTTTTCTACTGGAAGTTAGCAGAGTAGCATGCAGGGCGCGTGCATACATACGAGTCGAGTTGTTTCTCGCAATCCGAGCAAGTATTTCCAGGCAAAGGTTCCGCTGATTTGTATGAGTATCGTCGTCTTCCTGGGTCAGCAATGTTAACCATATGCTTAATGACCTTTTCGAGACCTATATGGACCCCGACGTCGACTTTACCGTCCAGGAACATCTCATTCACGAGAGTCTCTCTGTCGGGATCAAATTTCCACAGTGCCTTGAGGTAACGGGAGGCAGAGCGATTTGAGACAGCCACTCCTCCTGTTAAAGACGATCGATCCCGCTCAAAAAATTCCTCGCGCTCTTTACGGAAAGCCTTGTTCCGAGATTGTCTTCTCATCTCATAATGCTCGCTTGGAGTAAGACTGGCTAGCTCCATAGTCCCATCATCGTCTAGAAGCAGACTGGTCTGTGTTGTCTTGATAAGCTGAGACCCTGGCGGCAGCGGTGCAGACAGATCTCTTTTTGCCATCATCGATGTATGTTTGTCCAATAAAGCAACATGCTCAGGTCTACCACGGACCATGCTCTGGCTATCAACTCCGACGAGACCGTTGATGTAATAGCCGATAGTCTGGCGATCGCGATGACCCATCAGCATCTGTGATTGTTGAGGTGTCGCTGTTTCTGCACATCTGTAAGTCTCCATTTCAGCCATTGCGCCAGCCTCGCGTTACGACATACTCATGATGTTTCTTGCGAATGCTCTGCGAAAACAATATGCGCTCACGTTTTCCTCGTACCCAGCTCGCTGACCGAGACCCTTGAGCGCGTTGTTGAATGCATCGTAGCTGAGAATACGATTTTCAGAAATTGCTCCATCAGGACATGTTGATCTCATGACAGGCTTACTCCTCATGCTAGACCTGAACTTGAAGGTGTAAAATATAGTTCCGGGTGACTTTTCGTGCGCTTTAATGTCTTCGAAGGTGCTTGCATCGCTAATCACCCTATCTGCTAATGCCATAGACAGGAAGAGAAAAACTGGACACATAGACCTTATGCTAGGTTCTTCGACAAGAAGCAACTCAGGGCTGCGTTGAATTAGCATCTGTTGAGTTAAGAAGTACTCAGGTAGAAGCAACCCACGCGTGTTTTACATTATCGCGATGTCCTTTCCGATTCCGTAGGCGGACTTTAAGAAGATAGCCAACGTAGTCGTCGTCATTCTGGTATATGACTTCGATGTCCTCGTACAGCAAACCCTCGTTGGTGGTTTTCCAGGTATCTGATTCAATGACCTCTCCTGGTCTGGTACCGAGAGCGCTCATGAGGACAATCGCGAATGACAACTGCACGCGCATTCGAGGATGCAGGCCTTGGTACTCATCGCATGCCCACATAAATAAGATCAGGTCCTCTGCTACTGGCAACGGTGCAATCGGCTTGGTCTTTGCAGCAGTAGAGAGCAGCCCACATCTTACGAGATCTTGTCGTATAAAGGTTTCCAGCATCGCATTCTCGCTCTCGTCATATTTGTAGTTCGTGTGTAGCCTAACAGCGCGTTTGAGGCTTGCGAGTCGATTACGCAGCGTGGTGTCAGTGATGTTGTCTTCTAGTAGTCCTGTTCTCGACATAGCGAGCCAGCGCAGGTACAATTTGATGATATGACATGTAGGCGGCTCTGAAAATATCTGCTGTTGCAATGGCTTTTTAAGCTGATTCTCGACGAAGCTTTCCGATAATTAGTCACCTTGCATCCCATGTTCTTCGCTCTCGCTCAGGTAGGTACTTACTCTTTCCACAGGCGCATTGTATACTTGTACTGTTTGTAGCTGCTTGGATTTAACCTTTGTTCGACTTCTTCTTCTGTCAGTGGTGATGGTGCCTTCTCCTGCTCTGCGAGGACCTGCAGGTCGTGGTAGACAGCTCTGGCCCTGGCTTTGGCGTCGCGTTTCGGCCTAGGCTTCGCTGAGGCCTTTCGAGTAGCATTGCTGCTTGGTTTTGTAAAAGGGTGTGGCATAACGGCAGCGAAAGATTTAAGGGTAAGGTGAATGTAAATGAGGTGTTGTGACAGAGAATGGTGATATCAGGCTGGTGAGGCAAAGCAAAGGGCCGGCTAGGCTAACAGTCGGGCAGTCCAGCCTGCACATTGTGGCGGATGCAGTGAGTCTGATTGCAGTGTTCTGTTCTGAGCGAAATGGTCCCAAAAATGTTCTAGCAGCGTGGTGGTCGACGGACACCGATTACCGTAACGGGTAACAGTCAACAGAACCTAGCCTAACACAAGATGGCAGAGCGGACGAGTGAACTTGTATTCAACGCCCTATGGTCGTATGTGAAAGAATACGGAACGGCTGTGATTAATGTAGTTACAGTTTGATCAAGGCCCGCATGATTGATGAACAGATCATGCATCACTTGAGAACACTACTAGTGGACGGTAGCATTCATGTCTCTTCCTTGAAGAGGACAAGCGGGCAGCGTGGCGTTTATCCACATGCTTCTTGACAACGCAGAGGATTTCTCTTCGCTGCTTGATGCTGCCGATCTGTACATGTACAGCATACCCACAACTTGTTGTCTGTGAAACCTGTTACTGCATGTCAGCATCACGCACTTTATTAAGAGGTGCGATGCCATACAGTTCTTTCTAAAGTCTGCATTCTTGCACCACTCACCTGCACTGGATACTCGACATACAATCTCGCTGGTATTTGCATCGCTATTTGGATGTACATACGCAACCATCTCGAGCGACTGCACGTCTACATGACGATCCGCGCTCTGTTCCAGCCTTGTGTCTTTACCACAATCTTGTCATAGCAGCCTTTTTGATTGACTGCTGCTATCGCATACCGCCTAAAATAAACATGACGACTGGGCCAGATGACAACTCAAGAGACGAATACGGAAATACGCAAGCGATTGAAGCAACACTCGCCAATATCGAGGTTAATCCAAACCTGCAGGATGAACATGACCGATCACCCCTGCACGCAGCTGTAACAAACGGCCGCAAAGTGATTGTCAAAATTTTGGTCAAGAACAGCGAAGTCGACCCTGACATACGCAACAAATGCGGTCAGAGTCCACTGTGGGTGGCTGCATCTTCGGGCTACAAGATCATCGTCAAAATACTGCTAGACAGCGACAGAGTGGACCCGGATGCAAGAGATGAAAAAGGCCAGACACCACTATCGGCGGCCACAGTGAATGGAATGCTATCAATACAACAGACTGTACAGAGCCAAGAGGGCGATGTGGAAGTACTACTTGCTAGTGGTAGGGTCGACCCAGACGCAAAAGATGCACAAGGCCTTACACCTTTGGCTTGGGCTTCGCGAGGACGACGCTGTGACGATCGAACCAAGATTGTGGAGATGCTACTTGGCATTGGTAAGGCTGATTCGAATTTGAGCGATAACCACGGTGTCACACCACTCATGTGATCTGACGCATGCTGTAACTATCACATCAAGAAATTGGTGCTCGACAGCGGTCGGATACACGAAGACCTAAAGGGAAACATTCGCCTTGACATCGACTCTCTCTATATCACTCACTGGATAACATCGTGCAATGTTCAACGTGAAGGACGCTGCGAGCCCACACCGCCTGGACTGCGATTACCTCATCAAATACCCGGCTGGGTCATTGATATAGCGCAAGGATGCTTGGTTCCTGGGCATTTGGCATTGCGATACATTGCTTTGAGCTATGTATGGTCAAACGAAGACGAGTATGATTCTTTTCGACCCTCTGTTCGGCAAAAAGCAAACCAAGTCAAGTCAGCCAAGCAAACTTGATGGTAGGCTAATGTGATATTCTTTCTTTGGAGAGGATTTTGCTGAAGAATTCAAACTTGTCGGACTTTCAGAAACCCGGCTACTTACAAGAACATGTAGCGATGAAGCTACCTGCTGCTGTTCAAGACGCTATTGTCCTTGTTCAAAAGTTTGGAGAAAGGTATCTATGGGTCGACTGTTTATGCATAGTGCAGGACGACGAGAAAACGCGCGCGCAAGTTGATCATATGGGGTATATCTACTCTGGAGCATATCTCACTGTTATCGCCGCTACCTCTTCAGGCAAGCTGGGCTATCACTTTCCATACGCCGAGGAGCTTTACGCAGAACTCTACAGGTCGAAATGGGCTACCCGGGAGTAGACATTCCAGGAGCAAATGCTCTCGAAGAGAGCAGTCATTTTTACCTGTCCACATTCATTCTGGGAGTGCCAACAATGTGTCTGGAGCATGAATGGGCCAAGGCCTGAACTTGCCACAACCACTTCTTTCGCAAGACCGCACTACGAGAGAGCTCGCCGCATGTCATCGGACCACGCCCCAAACTTCAGTTTGTATGTCGAGATGATCAGTCTGTATAACAGTCGCGATCTAACCTACCCACGAGACATCTTAGCGGCGTTCTCTGGTGTTTTAAATTTCCTCACTCAAAACTGCCCCTCGGTTTTTGTGGGTGGCTTGTCTCAGACATATCTGGATATCGCACTATTATGGCAACCTTTTGAGATAGCACACCGAAGGGTGACAAAAGATGGAGGTAGTATAGCGGCAAACAGGAATCTACCTTCATGGTCATGGTGCGGATGGAAATGCCCTGTGGACCCCTTCAATCTTCGGACACGATCGAAACACCTCAATATCGACGAGGATGGTCAAACCTCTCAAGCCGCGACATGGAAAACACAGAAGCTCGTGGAGTGGTACTCACTGCCTGAAGAGATGCACTGCCAATCACGAATAGATTGTCTCTCGACATTAACAGATGGGGTTCCCACGGAACGCCAAGATGACATCCTCAGAGGCATCGCGAGGCGATGCATACATAGCAGCCAGGATCTGGAGAATGGTCGCTCAGCATGCGGATGCAAAATCCCCATTCAAAATCGTGGTCCCACGCCACCTGACACAGGTCAACAATATGTATCTTCGCCCCAGAACACCTGGCCTTTTCTCTCATGCGAAACATCTCGAGCATTTCTACGCATCGAAGTAATCCTCCGTTCAATGCCTCGCTCGCAATTCAGTATGCAGGGAATAGTATTCAAACTTCCGCAATTCGCGTGCGGGCCACCACCCTTCAAAACATGTGATCTCATTTGTTTGGAAGATAAGAGAGGACGTCGCGCTGGTGTGCTACGCCGCATGGATGATACTGCAGTCAATGCAGGCGACCTCGTCGAACTTATAGCCGTATCCATTGGAGTCGTCAACGGGAACGACGCTGCAGGTGATGAGGCTGACAAGATGTATAAACAGCCTATGGAACCGTATGCACATGAGAGGCAACGCGTGGAGGCGCTCGAAAACAGGAAGCCAATGGAATACGTTTTTGGAACCCTACCGTATTTCACGTCTGATTATTCAGGTGAGTACGGCGTTGATATTTCCTGCTTTACCCTATCCCCGTTGAGGAAATGCATCATCATGCTAACAACCTTCCAAGAACTCGAAGAAGAGATGGAGGCGTACGGCACCGAAGGACCTTGTGGACGAGAATATCATTTCTACAACGTGCTTTGGATCGAGCGTAGAGATCAAATCGCATACCGGCGTGCCGCAGGACGTGTACCCAAGGAAGTCTGGGATGCGGTTTGTTCTCCGCCCATGCAAATTATCATTGGGTGATCACTATTTTTGAACGAATTAATCGCAATCGTCGTTATCTATATGTCCTGGCCAAAGCTGCAAATCGCGCAATACACAAGTGGCAAAAGCATCTGAGCTTGCACGAATCTCTCTTTGCGCATCGTTTGCACAACACAGACACATTTACTAGCAAGCGCTAGGTCCTTAGATCGTGTGAAGGAACATACAATACAACCCGAGCAAAGTAGAAGTGGACGATTGCAAACACGCAAGACCTTTACCGCCTTGCTTCTCGATGATGCGGAGGAAATTCCCCCGCTGCTGAATGATGCCGATCTATGCCAGCACCGGCCATCGAACACACATGAGCCTAACGCCGAGATAGGCCCGGATGCCCGCTCTCTTTGCTAAAGACATCGCATCGCCGTCATCTGAGGTTTACACTATGAGAATTTCGCTTCAATTTATCCCGTTGATGGACGACTTTGAAAACCTACGCTTTGATGAGCTTCACCAGAACCATAAGTCAGTCCAAGCATGGGTGTTTGCATGTTTGCAAGCCGCTCGCCTACTGTCGGTGCAATATCATTGCTGAATGCACCCATCATTGTTGATCGCGAAGACTTCAAGGGCATTCATGTTGCTGCAAGAAGTCTCGCAGAAGACATCGCGAAAGTTACGGACAAGGCGCCGCCTACAGTTGGCTCAGAGCCTATTACATCGCAATGTGCTATCATTGTTGGTAGTTTGCAATGTTCCAAAATCGTCCAGCAATTGGCATTGTCAGGAAAACTGGACACCAGTGAGATCAAAGGGAAATGGGAGACATGGTGTACGCAGATCGTAGATGCGCCGTGGGATGGCTGCGAGAAAGCACTCGTGATCACGGGAAGCGATAAAAGAGGCACGATCTTTGGAGCTTACGCATTGTCGGAGCTGATTGGTGTATCTCCGTAAGTCTTTCAAGTCATCTCACCGATACATTCCTTGCTGACGTATCGTCCGAGTTGGTATTGGTGGGCAGACGTACCCATCAAGAAAAGCAATGATATCTACGCCCTGGACGTCAAGACGACACAAGGACCACCATCAGTCAAATACCGCGGCATCTTTATCAACGATGAAGCGCCTGCATTGTCAGCATGGGTGCATGAGAAGTATGGACCGAAGTACAACTCCGACTTTTACAAGCGCGTCTTCGAGTTGCTGCTTCGGCTGAGGGCGAATCTTCTTTGGCCTGCCATGTGGTTTGGGTTTCCGCATCCAGGCAATTCTTTCTTCGTTGACGATCCGTTAAACCAGAAGCTTGCAGATGAGTATGGGATCGTCATCTCTACGTCGCACCATGAGCCAATGCAGCGCGCGATGAATGAGTGGTTTGACACGCCATACAAGCAGCCGGAGGGCGGTTGGAGCTGGGTTAAGAACAAGGAGAAGATTGCCCGGTACTTTGAAGAGGGGGCGCAGCGAGCCACGAATTTCGAGAGTGTGATTACTATCGGCATGCGCGGTGACGGCGATCGAGAGATGAACGTCCAGAACCCCCAAGAGGTATTGAAGGAGGTGTTATCGACGCAGAGAAGAATTATCAAGGACTCCTATGGAAAGGAAGACGCAGTGCCTCAACTAATCGCGCTGTACAAAGAAGTGCAAGAGTACTACGAAAATGGACTCGAGGTTCCGGAAGATGTGACACTGCTGTTTGCTGACGATAATTTCGGTAGCATTCGAAGATTGCCAACTGAGAACGAGCGAAGGCAGAAAGGAGGTGCCGGAATATACTATCACCTCGAATATGTTGGAGAACCAAGAAGCTACAAGTGGCTGAACAGTAACTCTCTTGGGAAAGTCTGGCATCAACTCGATCAAGCACATCGCCGTGGAGCGGATCAGATCTGGATCTTCAATGTTGGAGACATCAAGCCTCTGGAAGTCCCTCTCACTTTTGTGATGTCGTTGGCATGGGACGTGAACTCCTGGACTTTCGGCGATCTGCCGACATTCTTCCAACAATTTTCAGCCAGCACTTTCGGACAAGAGCTCGCGCCACTATGTTCAGATCTCCTTCTTCGCCACGACAAACTCGTCAGTCTTCGAAAACACGAGCACATCGAACCAGAGACCTTCTCGCTCATCAACTATTCCGAAGCCGACAAGATACTCTCAGCCTGGACCAAGCTCCTTCATGACGCCAAATCCCTCCACGCCCAAACCTCCACGGAAAACCGTCCTTCGTTCTTCCAACTCGTCCTGCACCCCATAAAAGCATCGCAGATCTACATCTCTCTCCAAATCCACCGCGCCATGAACGCCCTCTACGCAAAACAGCGCCGCAACACAGCAAACCACTTCTTCGACACGTGCATCGCTCTATTCAAAGCCGACTACGCTCTCTCACAAGAATACCACGCCTTGCTCGACGGCAAGTGGAACCACATCATGCGCCAGCCACACCTCGGATACCGCTCGACCTGGCACGCTCCATCGCGAGATATGATAAGCGGGCTATGTCTTGTGCAAGCGCAGCAAGCATCCAATCCTATAGCTGGCAACATCGGTATCGCTGTCGAAGGACACGAAGGCGTCAGACCGGGCCTGTGTAATGAGGAAAGCGATCGTACGCATCCGTCACGCCGGGATTTGGTCCCTGGCGTTACGCTGCCGGTCATGGAGCCTTTTGGACCGCAGTCGAGGAGGTTTGAACTATATTTGCGCGGTCCGAAGATGGTGGGGTGGACGATTAGTAGTCCGGTGCCGTGGGTGTTAGTTCAGACTTGCGGAGTTCTCGGTGTGGAAGACGAGCGTGATGCGTCGATTGATGTGGCTGTGAATTGGGATGACGTACCAGTGGACTACAATAATGAGGTACTACTGACGCTAGAAACTGATCTCGGCGACTTCGAGCATATCTGCGTCCCGGTCGTCAACCGCCGCATACCCGCGGGGTTTTCGGGACATATTGAGGCGGACAAAGTACTGTCTATACCCGCCGCTCGCTTTGCCAACCAGGGCGTACGGGTAGTATGCAAGCATCCACATCTCGGCCGTGAACTGGGTGGATCTGTAAGCGTTCGCGGCTCGAGTGGTGGGAGCTGCGAGCTAGTGTATCCGTTCTACACATTTACTTCGGCGCCGAAAGCGATCTTGCAGTTATACTTCACGCTAACGCTTGACACGCATCCGGAAGCCCCAATGAACTACGGTCTGTCGCTCGACGGCAAGGATTTCGAAACACATAGGCTCGTACAGCCACCTGCGAAACCTGGCGAATTGCCTGGCGACTGGCTGGGTTCTGTTACGGACTGCGTCTGGGTTCGAAAACACGAGGTTGATTTGACGTGCACTGGGCCGCACGTCCTGAGAGTGTTGCTGAGAGAGGAGAATGTGGTGTTGGAGAAGATTGTTGTTGATTTGGGAGGGTTGAGGGAGAGTTATCTCGGACCGCACGAGAGTTTTTACGCTCGTGCACCACGGGAAGAATGAACCTTGTCGTACATATACGCAATGAAGGTGAGATTTACAGGATGGCCGCTGAGCCGAGCGCATGTCCTTATCGCTCATAGTAAGCTGACAGCGGTGCTTCGCTTATGAAGTACTAGCGGCCTTGATACCCTTGTCATTACATACCAGCGCCGTGAGGCGTCTATGGTATTAAGGCGCATACCTAGGTATCACAAGAGGGAGGAGCACGTGAGTGCTTGTTTTCCTTGTAGGAACGTCACCACGTACTTCCCACGGCGCTGCACTTTAGCTCGGAGATTGTTATATGTAATCCTCAAGTGCAATCAATCCATTTGTCTTAGGCACGCTACGCACGTTACTAAAGATTAAGTCCGTCTTATTTAGTAGCTAACTCGCAATACCATCTAAAACACGATGTATGCAGTCTTTACAAGAGCGACGCACGTTAACTAGATATGATCATCCAATCAGAATTCCTATTGTCCTACTTCAAAAAGGGGAATCTGGTTCAGAGGTAGATCGCTACCGGCTGGAGGTGGATCGGTGCACTTGAGGCTCACGATAGCGACCTCGGGATGCAACATCGAAAGAAGCACATTAATTCAACCGAAGTACATAGTCCCTCAGATCTAGTTCGCAGCCTTGTCACTGCAGGTTAATCGTAAATAGCGAGGCGGTCTTCCGTGTGCATGAGTGTGGCGGCGAATATGCACTGCAGACTCCCGAAAGACGTTGCCAGATTTAGCGCAATTTGCAGCTACACGCACCTTACATCACACCGATCGTGCAACCCGAGGGCCTTAATAGGCGCCTAGCATGGCTCAATGAATAGCTATAGACCCGTCGCATCAGGCCGAGGTATGTACACGAATCTGACTGGTCGCGACTTACAAGAACATACCCTGCTTACTACCATAGCCCTCACCTCACCGGAGGGAGATGTACGTTAGCCCATATGAAATGCTCACATACTAATCAAATCTTCGTATATTGTTACCTCAATATTAGTCCCTCCTTCCGCAAGGCATAGAAAAATACTACGTCAGCTTTCACCAGCGAGGCTTCGCCGCTTGTGCCACGAAACCTCATCGCTGGGACCCACGCTCTACCTATCTATGGTATAGCCACAAGCATATACTCAGCAGAAGACTGCGCTAAATATAGCATTATGAAATCGAACTATGTCAGCGATGTGGATGAAGCAGCTTCCGGAGTCCTTAAGAGCTGTCCTTGTCATTGAACAAACTCGTTTTGCAATTCTTTCCCATCGCAATTATTTATATGCTGCTGCTGTAAACTCAGTTCTTCTACTATGGACTCCACAAACAATTACGAGATAAAGCTGGGGTTCTGGACAAATTGGTCGGACGGCAAGATCCTTGGCGCGACCATGACACTGACTCGGCAAAATGGTGGTTACCTGATCGCTTTCTTGGCCATTTTTGTTGGTATGGCAGGGAAAAGGTGAGAGTTCCAGCTATTTTTGTGCAACTTAACTGAGCATCGCAGCTTCTGGCGTTTCGCATGCTTTACAATTCACTACTATCTCTCATCAACAAAATCTCGAGACGGCCTTTATCATCAGCAACAAGCTATTCTTCGCAACTCAGACACTGCATTTGATGGTATAGTGCGACTCATCGCTTCAATGTCCGCCTGGCAATCTGTTTGTCGAACGCGAAAACCTATCCTACGCCTTTTGCCAATAGTCGTCGCAGCTATAGCGATTTCGGCAGCCTTCGGAGTGGCCTCTATCTTCTCGTCAAGCGTCACTAGCGAAGCACTTAATCAAGTGCTCCTGACAGGCCGTAGATGTAGCGTGTACAAGCCGCAGCCGACGGACTTGTCCAAAGACCAGGCTCTCCGTTTGCCCTATGATACGGAAAAGGCGAGTGGATTCCTCAACTATGCGCGGCAGTGCTATACAGACAAGACACAAGTGGACGGCTGTAACCTTCGTACAAAGCCTAGGTTACCTCTTGTATCTACACGCGGCGTAATGTGTCCTTTCGATAACGACATTTGTAAGAGTAGGGAGGACAATCTCGTCATGGACACTGGGAAGCTCGACTCTCTGGAGCACCTCGGTATCAACATAGCACCAAAATTCCGTTTCCAAATGCGCTTTGTCACCAAATGCGCGCCACTTAAAACGCATGGATACACGAGAGACTATCAGGATCAAGACTACGGCGCAGTAAAGCGTTATTTCTACGGCACTGACACTACCTCTCGACAAAAGATTGCTTTCACATACGAGGTACCCGTGAATCACGCATATCTACCAAAAAAAGATAATGTTACATCTGGAAATATCCCTCGTATGGAATATCAGCTCGGGGCGATGGTGTCCTTAGCGGGCATAGAAGGATCGCTAGAAGACTCGATCAATTTATGGACACTGTTGGTTGCTCTTGGTTTCGGGCCACCGTACGTACGTGACGAGCACGTGACCACGTGTGTGGCCCGTGCCGTGGGGTGGGATTCAGTTCGTACGCGAGCTGCAGCCCACCTCCTCAGAATCAATGAATTATCTACCTCAACTCGTTGCAACGACCGTTACTTGATTTAACCTCACCTTTGCCGTATCAACAGACACCAATAGAGGCGCTCAGAGTGCCTGATTCAGATAACAATATTCTTTTCATGTCTGCTCCTGGAATATTCTACTCCGACCCGGTCGCCGACCCGTGGTTCTCAGCGCAAAAGCCTAGAAATCGGACCAGGTCTGATGGAACGGTGGTCAGATTTTGGGAACAGGACGAACCACTTGGTGTGATGGCATGCACAGAACAGTTCCAATACTGTAATCCGAACTTACCCGAAAGCAAAAGTTGCGAGCCCCTCCGTCGCATGTTTGATACAAAGGGAACTGAAAAACGGGCGAAATTTTTTCCATCAGAGGCTTTGCGTGCAGCAATGAATTGGATAGATCGAATCTGGTGGACAGACATGAACCAGCTTTCCGATGCGTCTTACTACATTGGCGCTTCGGCTCTCCATGCCCGTCTCAGCCTCTCGAATTCACACTCGGGACCCTTACTCGACAACCAATGGCAGATTGCAGCCGAGCATTTGAAAGAAGGGGGTGTAGCGTCGCTGCAGCACGCATTCGTGGAAGCCGCAAACGGTGTGCCTATATCACTCGAGGAGTTCCGTCAGCCTCCCTTGGCTAACAAGGCCATGGCACAAATGATATGCGCGAGTCAAAAGATTGTATCGGATAGCTGTTCTTCCTTCAACGTAATAGGAGTTAGTCTAATATTGAGTTGCGGTATGCTCATCATATTTTTGTACTTGGGTCTTGCGCCTATACTTTGCATGGTGCCAGCGTCGCAAGTACGGAAAGCTGCAGACTCAAGATGCCGAGAGTGAGATCGAAGGAAAGGAAGTTCATTCATTGAACCACATGTTTGAATGGTCACAAACATCTGTTCTGCAATTACAGCGCCTTGCACACGAAGCAGCTGGATACGGAGACTGGAGTGGCTGCGATAAGACTGTGCCTATCAATAAACCGGGCGAACTTCTCGGATGTCTCGACCTTGGGGATTTCAAGCATCCAAAATACCAGGCTAGGAAGGCGACTAGTCTTTCGAATCTTGAGGAACAGCGGTTTCCGTCCAGGCCGCAACTTGTCGAACAGAATGGCAGCGGTCTAGAGATTCCAGCGAGTGAATCTGGAATGGAGGACGTCAGTCACAGCGCTGGAATCCCGGAGGGAGGAAGCGAGCGAAGTGAACCTATTTCGATGATATGAGCTACAGCGTCGTAGCTCCGCATGATTTAACTGAGCACAGTAAAATAGCCTTGACGACAATGGTTGAGGGAATCGCGAACAGAAATCAAAGTAAGGGCACCCGCCAAGAGCTTATTGTAGACGAGTAAGACATACAATGATATTTAGTGTGGAGACGACGTGGGAGAATGTCCATATGAGCAAAGATCAGACTAGAATCCGAGGAGAAAGAAATGCAACACCGGAATTACTTGACGCATCAACCGCATATCACCAGTAGATTACATTCAGATTATCGGCTAATGCAAGACCATATGCCACGTACAACATCACGGCGGCTAGGCGAAAACAAGCACATGAGCAAATAACTTGAAGGAGAGCGGATTCCATGGAAGAGTGCGCGAGTTGAAATCCATAAGCAAACGAGACAACCCGACAGTACCAGGAAGCCCGAAAGCGTCGCAAGAGACATGCCAGAGTCATCACCGAGATTTCCTCACTGATGTAGAATGTTGTCGATTTGGAAAACTATGATGGAGACGTGTCATGTTTGTTGAGACCGACGATAGGTTGACCTGGGTATTCATGGCGCTGCAGATGAAGGATGGCCCGGTCAGTCGATCTGGTGACATAGGCGTTTTTGGTTATTTTTCCGAGGATGTTGTCTCTAATCCAGCGTTTTCGCTGCGACCCAGTAAAGCAAGCAATAATGTTGTTGTCCAAGGTCATCAATGGTTAGGAGGTTGTTGCCCCTTGCGCGCGGACTCGGACCACGCCTGGAAAGAACTCCGTCTTTCTCTCGTCGCCTGTCGCCCTTGCCATCTCTCTTCATCAAATTCCTAAACATTTACGTCATTTCAGTCAAGATTTGATATGATGCTTGGTATACTTCTCTTACTATGCATCGGGTCTAGCACTGATCACGCGCTTTGCGTCCATGTCAACCTTCTTTCTCGCCACGATATAGCCACACCCGTGTCACGCCAGCTTTGTATAGGATCATCCATCTCATTACACGATACATGCTTATGCTCAGAAGTCGAACTTGGAACAGCAATCGTCTGCACATGCATCCTGGACTGATCACGTGAAACACACGTGGAGTATATATGCGCACGTGGTGTACATCAATGCACTCTTCAGCTTTACATACGCCCATGACTGGTCCATTGTTTATCTTCTTCACTAATGTGCTCCATCTCATGTTATTTTTAAGCACAATTGCATTCAAGATCCGTGTCAAGCGTCAAGGTTGGGGAGAATCATGTAGTATTAGGCTATGGGATAGAGAGGCCTATGTACTGAATGGAGCACGCACTAGTCCCAATGGGGAAGTGCGTGAGAGCAAACATGCGGTGGAATCTGGGGCAAACAGTACCGGCCCGTGCGGGAGACCCCACGGCCGACAATCTGTTTGCGGCTTTCTTTGTGCGAGCAGGGTCATCACAAAAAAGAATGGTTTCGTTACCTACAATGTACGCCAAAATTACAAACGCCTTCCATTTTTGCGAAGTCGAAAGTGCTACGACGCCCACAGTAACTAAACTATTGAACGCGATACCATGGCCCCTCCATACACGAAAGGCATAACATACTTCACCAACGATGCGAAGGCTTGGAAGGCAACAAGGCCGGCAGCATGGACGACAGGTATGGTTCAACATGTCATGTTTCGTGTATATGGTGACAGAGTGCCGGAAGCTCAAATGGATACCACTGTCGGTACAATTTGGAGCAGAGACGCGGCGCTACGAAACTATTATAATGCGTTCGCTGCTGCTTACCGTCCCGCACTCCCAGGATTCCCGCCCCATATGTCAGCGTTACCGCAGCATCCGTATCTGGCAACCGACAGAACAGCCGCGATATATAATCGAGTTGTACCGCCCCAGCGAAATGCTGCCGGATTGGTGATCGCTCCTGCACCTCCCGATCCTATAGTCGCTCATGTACTTGCTTCGGTAGCTGCAGCTGCAGCTCCTGTAGCTGTTGCGATTCCTGATGCTGGAGCTGCAGGCGCTCTCTTAGGCCCTGGAAATGCCAGACTTGCTATCAGTCAGGTAACTCAGTCAGTCAGTCCTTAGGCCGCTAGACGTCAGTCCAATCAATTCAAAAGCCTTCAGACTGATGTTAGCTATTTCTGAAGTAGAATTTTGCAGCCGCGATAGCTATATCTAATTGTCAGATATGTCGCGTATTAGAGGATCAGTTGCTGTTGTCAGAAGAGCAACTATATAAGCTGCTTAGGAACCGACGCTAGCTTCTCTTGGCAAGGGAGATAAAAGGAACACGATATCGTTGGAGAAAGAACATGTTACGATCAAGAAGTTGGGACTCTTTGGCAACAACGAGAACCAACAAAGGGCGCCAACAGCGGGGCTGTGCGACCGGCCACTTGACATATTATCCCGTCAAGCGAACCATCCCCGGACGGTATACCCTCCCGGATGGTATGACCACGCAGGATGGTCGGATCTCTTAGTATATAGATCTCAGCAATGAACGCTTATCGTTCATTGTCTTCAACTTCGTATTTCAAGTTACCCAATACATTGTACTCTCTACAGAGGCACCCTCTTACTGTCTTAGTACGCCCCAACCTCCGTATCCAGTGCCAACATCTCCCATCCGCGAAAACCAACTTGAGCCCATCAACACCGGTTATCTAATTGTTAGCTACTTGATAGGTTTTAAGAGAACAACAATTCGTCTAAGTTACAATCTACAACCTACTCTTCCTCGCATTAGAGTCTTTGTGCAGCATCTACCTCTGTGAATACCAGTAAGCCTGACAGCTGTTAGATAGCAGTTGTCGCGCGTTACTGTCTTCGCTATTAGGGACAGTCAAGTGACACAAAGCTCAGCTGTAACAACACAAAGAAAAACAGAATACAAGGCAGAGGAGAACAAGTGTCAGATATGAGCAAGGATGGCCGTAACACAGGCTCGGCTGGAATGGAACTGCATGGAATGGACCGCGCAGCTGGTCGCACAAGGGCGGGGGATAAAAGCCACCGGTTCATAGATCAGACCACTACAATCATCAAGACCATTAAGAACCCTTTAAATCTCACAACGAGTTGACACGCATACCGGTAGCATTAAGCTAATCAGAGTTTGTGGAGGTGCGCTAGCCGCACCGGGCAAGCCTTTCGCGTCGCGTCGCGTCTGCTATACACACGACGCTACACTATTGTTGCTATTATACTTTGTACTGTACTTCATGTATACTTCCTCTAATTTAGGCCTTCGCCGCCTTATAGAATACAACAAGCGCAATTCTCCTCTACCATCGCTATCGAACGTGCCTACTGTTAGCGATATTGCGAGCGAGGCACAGGCCAACTTCCTTAACAACGACGACGATAATAATTACGCTGGGCTTGATTTCAAGCGTGTGTCGTGCCTTGAGCGGCGCCAGGTTGAGCGTAGTGTTCGCGGCGGGCCTAAAAGCTGGATCTACCGCTACGGCTGGGCTGTCTAGCACTGCAAGTACAAGAAGAACTACTAGCTTTGTCGGTACTGCTATCAGCGACGGAAGCAGGAGGCTTGCTACGAGGCTGACAGCACTGCAAACGCCGGCCGACACCTCTTAAGCAACAAACCTGGGCACTCACACGAACCTAACGGACCTATACTAATTGCTAGCCGGGAGAGCAATATTATAGGTGCGCTTGCAAAGTCCTAAGTACATCTAATAAGGTCTAAAGTGATAGAAGTATCGCAAGAGGTGGCAAACGAGATAGCAGCAAGCTTTTTAACCTCTTGATTTTAGGACGCACTGAAGGACTAGGTAACTGCGGACAGCTAGAGCCTCCGTGTAATAGAAACGCCGCAGTTTCGAGCTATGATTGCGGCCGCGAACCCGCTAGCTGAAGCTCTTCTTTGGCGTAGCCACTAAACGCTCCGCGTGTCCGTACATAGCAATCCTCATTATCACGTGAGCTGCTGATGCATAGGCCTGCAGGCCTGTGCGCGGCAGAACTGTATATGAACGCGTTCGTACGATAGATGGAACATCATCAATCTGCAAAAATATACACTCGTAACTTGATCAACCCCACCGTACAATATTGTACACCCACTTACTGCAACTATCGCGCTACAGACGAAGTGCTACTAACACCGCGATTATATTATTGCTAAGTACAACACATGCTGTCAGATTGTTGATACAACCTAATAGATTTGATTGATGATTTTTTTTTCTGTGTTTTTCGTGTTGTCTTGAAAGCGTTCTTAAGATATACATGCTCTCGTACCAGTTCAGCCGAAGTAGGATTGAGTCGGCTTGTGCAGCCTTGTTCAGCTTCCGGACCTCCCACCACTCGTAATATCTGACACATGCATACTAGCTATTGCCAACTATCTTCGCGAAGCCTAGTCGCTTATATACGTGTTATTTAACCACTAGACTTTAACTAGTAGGCAGTATGCTTTTACTAGCCTCTGCGTATATTACCTTAATAATGAGAGCAAGCTAGTTAACCATCTGCTTGGGTTGCCTGAGCTACACGGCGCGCATACTGGCAGCAATATTGCTTCTGTAGCAACAACAGTACTTCGGCTATTTAGCGTTAATAACGCGAGCGTTAGGTACTTTGTGCTTAACAACGCAAGTAAAAATGTTTCAGATTGAATGGGTTCAATAGATGGATCTAAGTTGAAGTGTAATGACTTGATTCATTGTTGTGTCTTGTTGTCAGATTTAAAAGATTCTTAATGATGTTGATAATTGAAGTGATTGATTGTCCTCTGGTCTGATCTATGAACAGGTGGCTTTTATCCCCGCCCTTGTGCGACTAGCTGCGCGGTCCATTCCATGCAGTTCCATTCCAGCCGAGCCTGTGTTACGGCCATCCTTGCTCATATCTGACACTTGTTCTCCTCTGCCTTGTATTCTGTTTTTCTTTATGCTGTTACAACCGAGCTTTGTATCACTTGACTATCCCTAATAGCGAAGACAGTAACGCGCGCGACAACTGCTATCTGACAGCAACTGATCCTCTCATATGCGACATGCCTGACACAATGATACTGCAGTTAAGTCCTTAGCAGAGGAGTTTGGCTTTATTGCAAGCGAGCGGCTGCTGCTATACACTCAACCTAGGCGCGCAATTAGTAATCTGGGGCAAAGACCGTAGTGCGTACGAGAATGACGCCGCTTGCCTTGGGGAAGAGAAGAAGTACATGGATGAGTGGCACAAATCCGGTCCTATTGGCGTCTTCTTTGACGTGATTGCGTCCATCTGTACGCCTCAAGCTCGACAACTACTGGAGCGTCTACAGCGCGAGAAGGCAGAGTCTCTAGGTATTACGACTAACATCTGGCAGCTTGTGAAGCCTGTCAAGACACGCTGGAATAGATGTTTCAATACGTTTGTGCGCGCAGCTGAGCTACACAGACCTATCGATAGCTATATTGAGTGTAAACTTAAGGAGCATAGTGCTGCAACAGCAACCTCACGACGCCGAAGGAATCGCGAGCACCTCCCTGCTGCGCAGCCACGACTATACATACGCGAAGGCGGTCTAAGTGGCAAGGACTGGGCGACAATAACGGAGTACATTCGACTCCTTAAGCCATTTGCCGAAGCTACACGGCTGCTTAAAGGTCGCGGCCAACACGGCGGCCACGGCGCTATATGGGAAGTTCTAGTAACGTTTGAGTGGCTTCTTAACCAGCTTAAAGCTCTCAAAGACCTCCTTAAGGATGTGAATTATAAAGATCTAGACGCGCCTGAAGATCATCTTATTACAAACGTCAACCTTGCGCACTGTAAGCTTGCTGAGTACTACGCTAAATTTGACAACGCGCCTGTCTACTACACTGCTACAATACTACACCCACACTACAAGCACCATCTCTCAGCGCTCTGGAAGGTGCCCATGTCACTGCCCGTGACGGTGTCCACTATCGTGACGGCTGGCTTGACAACAACCACCGGGCATTCCTGCGCATGTGGCAAGGGCGGAAAGACTCTGCAGCTACTCCAGCTCACACAGTAACGCCGCCGCGTAAAAAGCCCCGGCTAGGGATTTCAACGTCGCGATCAGCTTTTCTACAGTCGTCAATTGAGCAAAGCACGCGGCAACTAGAGGCAAGCCTTGCTGAGGATGAGTATGAGATATAGAAGCGGCAACCGGCGTTAGCTGAGGAGGATTGCCTGTCTCTTAAACTGCTTCTATACTGGATGTCAGTTGCTGGGCAGTTCCGTATACTCTCAAAGTTCGCTATTAACGTCCTAACAATACCAGCGGCAGCAGCAGACTGTGAGCGGACTTTCAGCGAGCTTGGCGACATGTTAGGCACTCGGAGACTCCATGTGAAGTCAGAGCTTATTTCAGCTTTGCAGAGTTTGAAGAGCTGGAAGAGGCTCGGTATACAGCCAACAACTACCTTAGCTTCTGGGCTAGCGCGCACACTCTCAGAGGAAGAAATTTCAAAAATACAGGAGCATTTATCTCAGTTCGACGTCAGATAACTCAGTTTAGTCAGTCTAGTCAGTCCGCAGGCGGTGGCGACGTCAATTCAGTCAGTCAGTTTTAGGTTAATTGAAAAGTCTTGGCAATCAGTTCAGTCAGTTCAGAGAGATTCGGACTGACTGAACTGACTGATAGCAACTCCGGATTACTTTCCCACGTTCGTGACCTGGCAGAGAATTGTGAAGAAGAACAGAATGTCCGGGCTTTCGGATCGCGTGTTTCATTTTCGAGTGCCTGAGGTGTATGACGGTGCAGTTTCACTCCAGTTTTTACCTCTCCTACTTCGGCAGTGCGACTCCGTTTCTATCGCTTATGATCTAAGGCCTCAACTCTATCATCCTTCGTATCATAGCTTAAATTCACTATCCACCAATCTCTCGCTCAACGCCCATAATCGCTCAACCATCTGTGGATCTGTCGCATGCGGCGCAGCATCAAACATCTGGCAGTCGTGTAGGAGTACACCCCTCGATGCTATCAGAAGTCAGCAAGCCATCCCAGAGCAAAAGGCAGTATGAAACTTGCGATTCAGAACAGGATCCAGTGCCGCAACTAATACTGTCGCAGCGCCCTGATCGTGATTTTTCCAGAACGGGCTCGTTTTCCGAATCGCCTCTTCGCCTTCAGCATCGAGGTTCCGGCTCAGCCCTGTCCATATCGCTAATTCTAATCAGTATATGCATCCAGTAGGAAGGGAAGTGCGCCACTTACATCCTGGATGCACGGCGAAACTAGCTATTCCTTTCTCTTTCAAACGATCATTCAATCCGATAGAAAAGAGAATGTTTGCCGTCTTCGCCTGGCCATACGCCACCCATCCGTTATACCCGTCTGGTCTATTCTCCGTGAACATAGGCGGCAACGGGCCAGGGTTCTTCTCCTGGGACGGAACATCTTTGCCCGTGATATTGTAGTCCGAGAAACGCACTGGACTAATGCGATGACCAAGACTCGTCAAGTTGATGACACGCGTTGCACCTGCTGGATTTGACTTCGCCGCGGCGAACAACTTAGGCATCAAGAGGTTGGTAAGCGAGAAGTGGCCGATGTGACAGGCGCCAAACTGCCCTTCAATTCCTTCTGCAGTAGTGGTACGCTCTTGTGTCATTACGCCGGCATTGTTGATGATCAAATCGAGGCGGTCGGTTTGGGCAAATATTTCCGCTGCGGCTGCTTTGACAGAGTCTTGAGACATGAGGTCCAGTGAGACGAGACCAATGGCGACATCTGGGTAAGCATTGCGGATGTTTTTCAGGACTTCCTCAAGCTTAGGTGTAGTGCGAGATGCGAGCAAGAGAAGATTCGGGGCCTGAGATGCGATGCTCAAGGCGATGGAAGATCCTATAGACTCAGGAGACACGCCGGTGATGAGGACTTGAACTGTGGTCAATAACGGCTAGTCATCTGAGCGCAGTCTCTCGTACCCTTTTTGTCTCTGATTTTATCAGCAAAAGCTTTCGCGACTTGCAGACCGCCAGTCTCCTTGTTCCACTCCGGGTGCGTCAACGTTGACGATGCCATGTTCGTTGAGTGTTACCAAACGACATGTACACAGTCCAAATATGCTACATACATAATGTTGCTTTGCCCCACCAGGTTGTACCGTAAGCGACATGCATCTGCATTCGAGTATCCTTCGCGCTCTTTTACCAGCAGCTCTGTCTCAATCGAGCATTGGCACGCTTTCAATGGCACAGCATCTTGGACACGCGAACCTAGGGCACTTTCGCCACATTCCGATGCTCTTTTCATAGGTCCATGCTTAGATACGAAAGGGGCCAAGCGTACATGCGCTGAGGTTGCGGGGTACCTTGCGGGGAAGTATTGAAGCGATGTGGGGCGAAGACTCCGACACCAAAGTCGCGACTCCAGGAACCCACCTGAAGTATCACGCGTCCTATATCCACGGCATATGATTGCCGATTAAGTAAGACATGCTACTCCCAGCGCGAAGGATGCGTGGCGTGTGAGTTCAGCGCCTTCCGCGGACAGTTCTTGATATCGTCGGAACCATGCCGCCTAGGTCATGCAACCTTATGGAAACGGTGAAGATACTCAATACCGGGATTTGATAAGCCCCACGATGCATGCATTGAAAATTTACCCGGTTGCCTTGGATGTGTGTTTGTGTTCATTTCGTCTTGTCCTGATACTTCTACCTTCGTGAAGTTTGTACCTTGTCATCCAAGGCTGTCCTCCATACGCGTAGATTGACGCATGCCACTTCGCGCAAAGTTAGACGATAAACAGATACCAAAGATGATGACAGCACAGAGCAATGTCGAGAAGCCAAAGACTGGCATCAAAGTCATCATCATAGGTGCAGGTACAACATCCCATCACTCTCATGAACACTTCAAACCTGACTTCTACGTCTCAGGCTTCGGAGGCCTCACGGCAGCCATAGAATGCATTCGACAAGGCCACATGCCCGTCATATACGAATCGTTTCCCTCTCTCAAGATTCTTGGCGACATCATAACTTTCGGCCCCAATGCAGGTCGCATCTTCTATCGCTGGTCCGACGGCTCAGTCGCCGCGAAGATGCGCAAGATCTCCATCGATCTGCAAAATTACGGCTTTAATATCCACAAGTACGACACTGGCGAGATTGTACTCAATCAGAAGAATCCACCCAGGAACGAGACAAGCCCAATGTTCAATGGCCATCGTGGCGAACTGCACGAGATTGTGTTTGAGTACGCGAAGAGCATTGGCGTCGAGATCAATCTGGGTCAGCGAGTGGAGAAGTATTGGGAGAACGAAGAAAAGGCAGGCATCGAGCTTGAAGATGGCACAAAGGTCGAGGGCGACTTGGTGATTGGCAGTGACGGTGTACGGAGCAAGGCTAGGACACTAGTTTTGGGGTATGAGGATAAGCCTAAGTCAAGTGGCTACGCGGTGTGGAGAGCGTGGTTCCCAAACAAAGACATGATGGCAGATCCTGAGACGAGGCAGTTCTGCGAGAACGGTGATACCTTCAACGGATGGATTGGTGAGTTCTGTGCAGTTCTGCGGATAGCTCTTCGCTAACGAGTTTTAGGTCCCGACGTTCACTTCCTCTTCTCCACCCTCAAAGGCGGCTCGGACTGCTGCTGGGTCCTCACGCACCGCGACGAACACGATATTGACGAATCGTGGTCCTTCCCAGGTCACTTAAAAGACGTCAAAAAGGTCCTCGAAGGCTGGGACCCAATGTGCTGGAAGATCGTATCCAAGACACCAGAAGAGAAGCTTGTGGACTGGAAGCTGGTATACCGTGATCCACTCCCTAACTGGGTCAGTGGCTACGGTTCAGCGCCCGGTCATGGTCGCATTTGCCTGCTCGGTGACGCTGCGCATCCTTTCTTGCCAACGAGCGCACAAGGCGCAACACAGGCGCTTGAGGATGGCGTCACAATAGCAGCTCTACTGAGGCAAGCGGGCAAAGACAATGTGCGCGGCGCGCTTCGTGCTTACCAAGACATTCGCTATGAGCGCGTTAAGGCGGTGCAGAAGACTGGTGAAACGACGCGTGACATGTGGCACAACACAGATTGGGAAGCCGTCAAGAAAGACCCTACTCTCATTCAATTCCCACGCGAAGACTGGATCTTTGGGTTCGATGCTGAGAAACACGCAGAGGAGGTCGGACCGAAAGCGATCAAGAAGGCATCGAGTGTTTCCGCATAGTTGGAATATTCAGATAGCCTTCATCATCAATTTGGATAGGTCGTAGCATTATGTAATGTATTCGTGCTTCAATTTTATACGTAGTTCGTGTGCCATATGAGGTCGTTTCAAAGTCGACTATAGTGTGTGTGAGGAGAGGTGTTGCGATAAATCAAAGTCAATTCATTATTCGTGCTTTGCCTACCGTTGGACCTTCATTGCAGAATGGCAAAGCTATCTGCTAACAGTATCTACTCAGCCAGTCTTCTCAACGCCAACAACTTCGTGATGGACAACCTCGTCCTTCTCACTACCATTCAGGCTGTGCCTCACGATCTTCTCGTCTGAGCCAGGCACATGTCGGCCAACGCATACATACTTTCTGAACTTGCGTGCTGATAGCTGCGCTTCAAACATCTCGTCGATCTCCTCGAGAGTACGGTTTTTAATCTCAGGTAGGTAGAAGTACACCCAGATCACTGTGAGAAAGCACGAAGGTCCCCAGATCCAGCCTATGACAATGTCAGAAATTGAGGAGAGGCTGTGAATAAGGTCCCGCTTACCGTATTCCGGGCCCCAATTAAGTGCATCAGGATTGATGAAGTAAGGTGCAGTGAAAGTCGCAAGCCAAGCACCAGCAAAAGCAATGGCAGATGCGATGCCGAAAGTGTAAGAGCGAAGGCGCTGCGAGGGGATCTCGCCACCGGCCAACCAGGCATAGGCGGCAATCATACCGTTGTAGCCACAGATGTAGACGACTGATAGACCGATGATAGCCTGTTTAACGTTAGAAACGCACAGGTCCAGTATGGAAGAACATTTTTACCTTGCCAGTGCTCACTGTACCAGGATTGACGTGGTATACTGCTGCGACGGCAAGCTGACACAAGCCACAAATAGTCAAGCCAGTCATCAAGAACACTCGACGTCGCCCAATTTTCGAAATTACGCAGCTGTTCGCGCTGATGGCAACAACTCCGACCGCAACCAAGATACAGCTGTTCATGAATGGGCTACCGACCTTTGCCATTTGGAAGAAGTATGTGCCGTAAGCTATCATAAACATAGCACCAGACGCGGCCTGAGTAGATATGGCGGCGATGGAAAGGAGCGTACGACGGCGATCGACTGGGTCTCGCCAGATGTCCATGAAGTTCGCGCTGTCTTTTGTAGCTTTCTCCGCATCGATTGCAGCTTGAATCTCCGCAAGTTCCGCAGGCACGATACTATGGTCAGGACGAAGCCACAACATTGCTTTGCTTGCTTGCTCGGGCTTGTTCATGAGCATAAGCCATCTGGGCGATTCGGGGATGAAGAACAAGCCGATGGAGATGACCACTGGGACGAAGTAGATAGTGGCCAGAGGTATGATGTAGGAGTTTCTACCTTCGATGTCGTGTGTGGCGTTGTCGATTACGGTACCGATGAGCGTGCCAATCGACGTCCATATCTGAAATACTGATATCATGAGACCACGGTAGCGAGCCGGAGTACATTCCTGCGCATATGTTAGGACAAACTGTCTTTAGAAGAACAATTGGGAACCTCACCTGAATGTATAGTTGCGAGTAAGTCATGTACCACCCATTTGCAAGACCGATGAGCAGACGACCAGCGTACAAACCAGCTAGGCTGGTCGTGGTCATCATGACAACATTCGACACACAACAGAGCAGAGATGCGAGCCACAGACATTGCCTGCGACCCAACTTCGTCGCGAAAACGCCAGCAGCCGATGAGCTGAGGAACGCACCCAGTGTCATCAGAGATGAGATCAATTGTTGTCGCTCTGGCGAAATGTTGTAGCCTATTGGCGAATGTGGATCTACGTGCCCGAACACCTTCACAACCTCATTAGCCTTGTCGACGGTGTAGTTAATGTCTTACAAACCTTAAGGAAGCCCTTCATGGCTTGCAAACCACCTATGGCGCCAAAGTCGATACCATACTGAAATGGACTCATCGACACTAGAGTACAAGCAAGCAGGCATTTCCAATTCTCGAGCAAGCCAGTTGTTATTGCAGGCGGCATGATGAAGGCAGTGATGTCTCTTGGCCAATTAGAAGGAGAACTGGAACGAAAAAAATGCGTACTTCGCGACGTTGAGATGCTGAAGAGGGAGCGCAGCCCGGAGTATCAGTACCAGTAGATATGCTATGCCAGCAAGGTCTTGCCACATGCTCTGTTCTTCCAAATGCATTATGCAGATCGGGAGCCAGGATGCTGCCCGTGTGCCAATTTGTGCCGGATGTGTCCATCAAAAGCTTAGTCTGTTTTACCCCAGGATTATGAGCGTCGGAGTGTGGGGTTGCGGGGGAATTGAAGCTCCCTAGCCAATCAATCACTTATGACAATACTTGGTCCTGCCCCAGGTTGCACGGGGATTGCATCGTTAGACGGGACAAAGTGCCGTATGTTTGCTGCTAGTTGCAAGTCATCCCTGATGCGTTCGCGGTAGTTGTCGAAGCGCCTAGACAAGTGTAGTGTGAAGTATAATTTGACGCATCTGTGGACGACCTGGCTTGGACAAGTCACATGCTACTGAACCCTGTGGATGTGACAGCGCGTTGATCTATCAAGGTGATACTACCAATGGCGATGATATAGTGGCTGACCGTACTGTCGGATTGATAAAGCCGTGTAACCATAACCGTGAAGGGAATTGATCTGCCACTGGCGGATTCGAAGTCCGCTGTATGTAGAAGGCGACCAAAGAGACTGCAGAAGGATTCAAATCACTACAGACAGCTTTATATCTTTTTCAAAAAAAAACAGAACAAACTGTTGTGGGATGTGCTGATGAAAAGTACACATGGTGTTTCGGACGCGCAGCACACGTACTACATCTCTCACCGTATGGGTGCTACCCACAAGACGCGACGAGCATCGTCTTATCATTTCTACAGATGTAGAAGGTTCTGAGAAGATGATTCCGCTCGATCGAATTGCATGCGCTGCCTTCGTAAATTCGTTCCACTGTTCTTTGTCGCCTTCTGCCCTGGTGTGACTGGTAAACATGACATTTCTTCGATTTAGATACAGTAGCATCAGAAGCCAACGATGCTTCTTGCGCTTCCATGTGCGCGCCAGAAATGTCCAGTCGACGCGTTGGCAAGATTCGCTTCAGTTGAGTCTGAGGTTGGAAAGGTTCCATTGACGAGCTGAAACAGCACGCGTTCCGACTTCACGAAGCGTTAAATCCACCACACGACTTGACTTTCCAGCTTCAAGCGTTACGCACACGGAATTATTGTCGCGCTACATATGTACCGATCGTGCACAATGCAGGCAAACTTTAACCGGCCTATGCCCCACCATCGTAATGTGGGGTGCCAACTTCCCCGGTCTCCGCCTGGCAGCCTCGCATGTCGAGGGCGTTCCTACCCAGAAACATTAGCTTCAACTGTTTCCTAATTGGCTTTGTCACATCCACTCCATCGCATGGTCCTGCACGAAGACTGGCTTAGCGTCGAAAGGTGGTGAAAAGGTCTTGGTCGAAGCCAGTCTGCAGCTTCTACGGTTACACGCGTAGAAAGCAGTCATGGCGATAGAGCAGCTTTTGGAGGCATTGCCATTGCATTATTTGCAACATGGTATCTCGAAGTTTGGCGCTTCGAACATTGTGCTGGCCGCGCTCATCACGGCCGCTCTTGGTGTACTTGCAGATTATGCGTGGATGCTGTACATGAGATCAAAGATGGTGAGAAACGTTTTTCCGTCCCTGAAACTGATGAAGCGTCTGACTTTGCAGCCTCCCGGCCCTTTCCCATATCCCATTGTCGGCAACACGTTTCAGCTACCGGACAACAAACCCTGGATTTACTTCGAGGAGCTTTCAAAGAGATACAACACACCACTGATCACTTATTGGATTGGAAGAAACCCAACAGTATGGATTAACGATGCATGGACGGCATCAGAGTTGTTCGATAAGAGGGCTGGCATCTACTGCTCACGACCCCGAATGCTTGTGTTCGCCGAACTCGGCTCAGGCCAACACAACCTCGTCAACATGTATACGCTGACGCCTGCGCAACGAGAACGATTTCGAGTCCAGCGAAAGTTGATGCATCAAGGCGTCGGGATTCAGCAGGTCAAGCGGTACCGTGATTTTCAAAACGATGAAAGCAAAGTCGTGGCGTACGACCTCTTGAGTGCACCAGAAAACTACGTAGCGCATTTTGAGCGATATGCGACCAGCGTTGTCTCCATCATTGGCTTTGGCAGGAGAGTGGCGAGCTCGACCGACCCTATCATCACCGAGGTTATCGCGGTGATGCATCGCGCAGCGGATCTGAACGTACCAGGAAAGACGTTCCCAATGTTGCTGGAGACATTCCCACTCCTGGCTAAGGTACCAACTGAATACGCACCGTGGAAGCATGGACTGGGTAAGAGAGGCAAGTCGCATCGCGGTCACGACTTCTTCTATTCTCTCGCGCACGAAGCCAACGAGAAGCCTGGCCATGATGATTGTTATGCCAAAATGCTGTTCAAGGAACAAGAAAAATACAACCTGTCACCTAGAGAAATTTCGGCACTGTCGGGGAACCTTTTCGGTGCTGGTTCTGATACCTCAAGCAGCACGCTCATAACGGCTGTTTTGGCAATGCGCGCGTTTCCTGAAACTCTCATACCGGCCTGGGAAGAAATTGATCGTGTGATCGGGCCTGATCGAAGCCCGTCGTTCGAAGACGATGCGAACTTGCCATACGTACGTGCTTTTGTGAAGGAAGTCTTTCGATGGCGATCAGTCGCGATCATTGGCGGGCAGCCACATGCTCCAACACAGGACGATTACTACAACGGCTACCTCATTCCAAAGTCAACATGGGTGCAAGGCAACGTGTGGGCAATCCATCACAACGACCGCGAATTTCCAGAGCCTGATCGCTTCAATCCAAACAGGTATCTCAAGGATCACCCGGACGCACGTCCATTCCCTGGCGAGCGCGGATATATGACATTTGGCTGGGGAAGGAGAGTGTGCTCGGGACAAGCACTGGCTGAGCAAGGTACATGGCTAACGATCGCACGACTTCTATGGGGCTTCAAACTCGGACCTGTCTTGGATGAGAATGGAAAACAGATCCCAGTCGACATCTTTGACTATACGTAAGATATGCATGCGAATGTTTCCAACGACCTACTGACATGAGTGTAGCAACGGGCTCAACATGCGACCACAGCCATTCAAGGTGCCCATTGAGCCTCGAAGCGAGCGTATACGACAAGCGATTATCAAGGAGGGTGAACAGGCGCTGATCGATCTCGCGCCATACGAGGGTGAGACGAAGTATCGCATGAGCACGTTCTATGCGAAGAGATGAGTGCCAATGCTCGGGTTATGAGAGCGCATGTTGAGATCAACTAATACGGTTGCCTTTAATGTTAGACTTCTGCAAATGATGATAATTGGAGGCTCAGCTCAAGCCTTTTTCCGCGGGCATGAATTCCAGCCGTTGATCTCGGCCAAGCCCACGGTAAATATTCAAGTGCACTGCATACAACAAAGTCCATGAAAGTGTCGAAAGCTTTGCACGACTGAACTCTCGTTGCATGTTTAAGAAGAGAGAAGCTTCTGGCATGAGCAGACACGGTTCTTCCGGCTCGTTTCGAGTCAACATGCAAGAGCAGATTTAAAGATAGTCTTGTTGAGTGAGTGGGCTGGTATTAATGACAATCGGATGACCTGTATTCTCAACAGTCTTTGTCATGGTATTGCCGTACAGCTCTGTTCGACCTCCCATCTCCCAGCTATCCGCGAGTGGACGTTACAAGCTTACGTGACGTGATTGCTGCACCTTCAAGTTATACTCGAACACAAATTCCGCGTTGCCATCCTCGAGTTTATCTTCAGGCACCATCCTGAGGCGTTCCTCCGTTCTGTCGCAGAGGACAAGAGCCATAGAAACCGTGATTATGATACGGACAGTCCGCGATCGCAAACTCCTCCGAAACCATGCCATCCCTGTGCTGGGCTTTTCGCAACAAAGCTAGGTCCTTCAAGACGTGTCGCAGGAAGTCGGGCGGGTACTTTGAGAAGGCCAGCACGTCGATCTCTTGGGATGAGGCGAAGCGTGCATATGCACCAACTGCCAGTCTGAAAAGGCCTGACTTCATCCCGTACTGATCGATGATCGACTGCACGCCAGCCTGTGTAAGTAGGCGAATGAACTGAGACTGATGACCGTATTCGCTTCGAAGCATGGCTAGGATCTTGGAGATCACGACGTCCTGGAATCGCCAACCATGTAACGTGAAACCAAGCCCGTAGCATGCTAGCAGGTGGCCATAGTCATCCCGCAATTGGTCCGGTGTAAGCGGTGGTACTACTTTTTGGCAGAGAAGCCGAGGGTGTGGCTTAAGGAGGCGGCAGAGGATCCCAAAGAGAAATGTTTTCGGGACACCATACTCGAAAGCAATGGAATTTCTCCCTTCTGGATGTATCTCTCGTACGCATCAAGTTGCTCGACCGTAGTTTGTTCCAGAGTTATGGTAATTTGCGAATGCTTCGAGCTGGACGATGGCTGCTGGACTTATTCTTACTCGAGATAAGTGGCCACAAGGTTTGCGGAATTAATGCCGTACTCCTTGTACTTCAATGGCGAAGTACGTATATCTGTACTCCGTGGTACGTGGAAGATGACAGTCGTAGAAGCGCTAGGGTCTCGCTGTTAGTTTTTAGTATTACTACAGGCCTGAAGACTCTTACCATGAAAACATGCTGTGTTTCTCTGTGTTGATTGCGATTAGTGGAGACTGTTCTAGATCTCGCAATGTACGACCAGTGGTGAGTCAGTTCACATATGGGAATGAAGGTAGAGTGATGGTCGGTCAAAGCGTTTTCATTGATGAACTAAGACCTAAATGGAACCAGGCTGGTGGGTGTGAGACGAAGAGACAAGCGTCAACTTCATCGAGTGAAATGTCGAGTTACATATTTAGTAGCGGTGAAAGCAAGCAATGAGCATGAGCTCGGGCGCATGGGCTCTGACAACAGCTGTGATTGTAGCCAACGTACAAATTACGGAGATTGAGAACAACCGTTATGTTATTACATGGGCTAGCATGAATCAGCACCGGGCCAGATCCTCATATCTACTTGTGACAAGCATTTATGTCACCAGTAATACGATGCTTGAGGCGCGAAGTCAGAATCTCCCACGTCGCAGGCCCCTGCTTCTCGACTATTGGCGCTATGAAGAGCCTCGAGGACTCGGTGGCCTGATCGCCGAACTTGAAGCGAAGCATCTCCTCGAAGGTATGGGCGGCCACTGCTGTAACGTAATCTCGCGGATAGTCGTTGCGCTGCTGGAGTTCTCGGAGGTCGCCAATGGTACCGAACTGGACGGTGGCGTTGGCAATGATGGCGCGGACAGACGAGTTCTTGTCGAACCTGGAGAAAAGATCGCTGACGACTTTCTCGCTGAGGCAAGCGATTAAGACCGCCTGATCACTGCCAATGCGCAGTTTGCTGATGATTGTCGTCCTGACGGCCTCCTCGAAGGTGTCATTACCAAGGTGGTGGCTCAGACAAAGGCAGGCCAGGAGTTCGAGGTAGAATTCGTACTCACGCCTTTCGGCAGAGAATTTGTTGGCCTGTTCATATTGGCATAGCAGAAAGTATTTGAGCACCACTTGGCGGTTTAACACCCAACAGTGCCACATGTGGCCAACATCGCGCAGGTTGAATGTAAGGCAAAGCTCAGGCATGCGTCCAGCAGCTTGCCCATGGCAGTTGTCGGTGATGTATTTCGAGGTAACGAGAAGGTGGCGGGGTATTTCGTGTAGATGGTCGGTACCGCGGACATTGAAGATGATGCGAACCATGTTGAGGTCCCGGTTGGGGGTCGCGCTGGGCGTGTCGTTGTTCTTGTGTGCAACTCGCTTTCTGGCCGCCATGGTAGAAGTAGAGTACCTAGGTACTAGAGCAAGGTACAAACTATTGTCCTGTAGCCAAGGCTCTGCTCTTTACGTACTAGTGTAGCCTAGCAACCTCGTAGACTAATGTAAGAAAGATTGGGTTTACCGTGAGACGGGTGAGGGAGCCGCCGTTCTTTCCTCCACAGCCATACTTCCTGCCGCTGTTTTGACACTGCACTCACCTTTGTTTGTGGATGTCAAACGCATGTTATGGCTGCAGTCGAGCACACACCAAAATTCATGCGCCATGTGTTACTTACCTACCGGTACCATGGTAGCTAGTGGATGGAGTGATGAATGTTCCATGACCGATGTGTTTTAAAATGCCGCACTGATGTGTAAGTTATCGCTACCATGCCCTAGAATTTTATCTCGCTGTGGTCATGCGTCTGACAGGTTACCTCGTTGGGGCAGCTAGGTGGTTTCGAGTGTTCTCGTTGGCTCGGTTGATCTAGCGGATTGCGCTGCCACGGTTGCGAGTGAATAGCGAGAACCGGATGCCGAACGAATTGTTTAATCGTGAATTTTATGCTATGTTTTAGTCTACGCTGGTGCGGGGAATTGCACACAGTCTGACCTTCCATGGTTCAGTAGTGCGCGATTGACATGTAATGTACGACCCTTCTCAACTCGGATTCCGACATCTACCGCGGTAGGTACAGCAGCCTTAGGTCCTCAAGTAAGCTTCAGGAAGCATCTTATAAGAAGCTAATACATCTTACTCTTTTTCTAAATCACCCGAAAACACAAGACCTTGAACAAAGCACCACGCTTTCGTATAATATTCCCTTACACAGGCATGGACGAGTTTTACCCAGGGTTGCGTTGTACACTCGCAACAGAAACCTACAGCCTAGTCGAAGGTGAATGGTGGTGCAATTGCAATCCGACTACGAATACGATATGCTGGATCGAGATGGGAAGGCAAAATGCTGCAGCTCATAAGCTTGGTTGGGACATGGCTGTACAGGCACGATGGAAAGACTTCCTCAAATCACACCGTGTCATCGGCATTCATCATCCAGTACTGCAACAGCCTGCGGCGCCGATCAAAGAGGACGAGCAGATGGCGGCAATGGCCGAACTCGCAAGGACAGCAGCCAGACAGCAGGAAGAACAAGGACATACCAACGCGGCTGCCGTCCATGAGAACAGTTCAGACAATTCGCCCGTCGATACCCCCATCTCTACCCAATTCGATCGGGTTGCAGACACGGACTCGGAGGGCACACTCAACTTTGACGTTGTTGCCCCCGAGGATGATCTGGAACTGTGGAAGACACTCTTCGGGTCGGAGCAAGGTGCACCCACGACTCTTGCTGCAGAGATCACCTCTCAGGCTCACCCCAATGTCAAATGGGGAAGCAGGTGATTTGATCGGACTTTCCAGACGGGCAGACGTTCCTTCATCATTGTTAGTACAGCTGCCCCACGTTTTAACCTGGCTGACAAGCTAATACCATTGATTAGATTGCATGTCCCTATATTGATCTCGACCCCGCTATTGTTGTTCTAGCGGTAGTACTCACTGACGATACCACTGACTACGGCAGCCTCCGTATTCATCCTGTTGTCGCACGTGCCGGTTTCTGTTTTCCCTGTTTACTTTATTGCTTTTGGTCACGCAGATCGATCATATTCGTCTTCTTCTTTTGGCTTGCACAGTATCCACAAGAGAACGTATAGCCTCTAGAAGCTATACAGCTTATTGGTGTGCTGGGTAGTTTTCAATTTGTCGGTTGTTTTATGAATAAATTCGTTTCCCTGGCTTTTATATGTATGCTGCCTGTCATGTTGTACGAAAATCTTCGCTCAGCACCAAATACATTAGAATTAAAAAATGGTCAGGAGTCGTTGTGTTCGATCGGAGTGCTCCATGACATGAGTTGGCTTCCATATTCGCACATGCCCATGTTTTCTTGCTCGAAGTGATAATCTGTTGCATCGTTTTTCATCTCACGACCAGTCACAGAATGAAGCGTGCGCGTGCAGAGAACACGAATGTGAGGCCTGAAGACTTTGTTTTTGATGTTGTCGAAGGATCCAGTGGTATGGACCTCGGGAAGATGTTCGCCGGGATATTCTGCCGAGATCGGCCGACGCCTTCCAAGGCTCCAGGGCATCAACCTTCCAAGGTTGGAACATCGCAAAACATCCCAAGACAGTGCTGTCTACGCCTAGATCAGCAGTAATCTCACTGCTACGTACGAGAAGAGAAGGACCTTTTTGGTCACGGGTTGCGCTCAGTACCAATCCAGAACAGCTTGTTCGTGTGTTCTCGAGTAAGTGGTCACTGGTGGTGGGGAGTTCCGTCTGATCCGACAAAGGGCCGATTGCGCGTGTTCATGGCTTAGCCAGGAACGTGCAAAATGCGGTGGATCTTCTCACAACCATACTAATGCGAGCAATGTATAGTGGCGTAACTGGACTCAGCGACGAACACGAAGGCTTTGATGCCCGTGACTAGTCGGAAACCCTGATGTCGAGATACCGTAGTCTGGCACACGCTGGACCGTTCCGCAGAGCCTCAGATTTCGTCGACTAAAAGGCGACCGGCGAAAGCTACAGACCTGCTGCTTTCCCAAGTGCCGGAACCATTGATTCGAGACTAGAGTTTGCTCCAGGATGTGCTGAAACCTAACGGAAGTCGCCTGCACGCATGCGCAAGTACAGACACTCTTCTGGAGCTGGTTGGCTCCAGGCAGCTTTGAGCTCCGCTCTTTCCCGTCCCGACCACATGTACGCGAGAATGATTTTCGATGCGCTAGAACCCTCAACCGTACGCCACAGCCCATGAGAACCCGGCTTGCTGAGGGGAGTGGAGCAGTCATGAAACCTTAACGTGTGGGACGCTTACTTGCCGCGTGCAATCTGAATCAGGGACTCCAGTTTTCCGCCGTCTAACCTACCCGGCAAGGGCCCGTATGCCATTTACAGTAATAGATCCAGGGCACGATCGCGAAAGTGTCGAATCGTGGGAAAGTCCAGTCCGACTGGAAGGAAAAATTCATAGATCTCTCTTCGCCTGTCCCTGCTATGGCATGGGTGAAAGTGGATTTGGCCCCTGGGGACAGTGCGAGAAGAGGTGATTATACTATTATACATGCGCTCCCCGTCACCATGGGACCATTCTAGCAGGACCCCCAGGAATCCTGAAGTTCACACCACCTACCATCATGGCGAAAGAAGATCGTTCTCAGGAATTCATTGGTGTTTTAGGCTTCTTCATTACCATATGCACACTACTGGTGCTCCTTCGATGCTACACCAAGGTCTTCATCGTCAAGAACTTCGCTGCCGATGACTGGTTCTCTATCCTTACCCTGATTTCCTTCCTCGTCTTCTGTACTCTGGCTCGACTGGGAATATCAAATGGCACCGGAAAGCGAAGATATCTCATCCCGGACGAGAAGCTGCCCAATGGCATGAAGGTAAAAAGACTCACTGTCTATAAACAATGCAAAGTCTCTAACACATATTACTCAGTGGTGGTGGTGCTGCGAACCAACCTACGTTATCACCAACATCTTCCTCAAATTCAGCATCGGTATCTTCCTGCTCAGGATCGCCGTTGACCGCTCCCACCGCATCATCCTCTGGACCTGCCTCATCGCCATCCAGGTGTACAGTGTATACTTCTTCTTCATCTTTACCTTCCAATGCTGGCCGGTATCCTACTTCTGGGAGCAATTCCGTGGCGGCAAGGGACACTGCATTCCTTCGAATGTAATCGTCAATTCGTTCTACGGGTACTCGGCGCTTAGTTGCGTTACGGATTGGACGTTCAGTATCGTACCAATCTTCATCGTGCGCAAGCTGCAGATGAACAGCCGTAAGAAGTGGACTGTCGGTATTGTTCTCGCATGCTGTGCTATGTAAGTTACATCTCGTTCCATCCATCACGAAGTCTTACTGATCCTGTACCAGCGGATCCACTGCCACAATCGTCCGCATCCCCTTTATCAATGGCCTCAATGATATTCCCGATTTCCTCTACTCCACCATCGATGTGGCCATCTGGTCGACATGCGAAACTGGCATCGGTCTAGCGACATCGGCAGCAGCTACATTGCGACCTCTCCTTCGCCAGGTCTTCGGTGAAATGTCGACACACGACAGTGCAAGCCGAAAACCGTCTCGATGGGCGTCGACACATCCCACACGATCTGGCTATCTGGAGCATGGTAGCCACGGTGATCACAATGACATCCAGCTCACCAACCATGACTCGAAGAACAACCACGTCCACGTTGTTGGCGGCGGCGGAAGCCCATCGGGAAGCACGATTGTTCTGAACAAGGATTGGGATCAGCACAAGGAAAGCTGGAGTACGTCGCCTACGGGATCGATTTCGAATAACAAAGGCATCATGAAGACGGTGAAGATCACTCAGCTGTAAATAAGCTTAACGTGCGATGATTATTTTAATAGCGCATATACCCAGGATAGAACATGACTCCTTTCTCAGTACATATTGAATCTTCAATTTGACCTAAGTCGGTCTGGCAAATTCCGTCTACAACAGCTCCGATCATCGATACGCGGCGTGTGCTGTATACGACGTGTTTTACATAAGCCGTCCAGTCACTCTATCGTGTGACGCCAACCCCGATCTTGCTTGAAGTTGATCACGACTTCGATGCCAGCGCGCTGCAATTCATCCCATATTCTATCATCTTCGTCTTCCAACTTGTCCTCTTCCTCTATGGGTTCTTCTAACCCTCTGTCGAGGCGATGAAAGAAGCGTTGGCTATTGTAAGGATCATCAACGTCGTCCTGGTCGTCTTCCGAACTCCTGCTAATCTCTTGCGCTACTGGGGGATCGACAGAGTCGTGAATCTGCCGAAGTCGTGGATCTGGGGCGAGGGGAATGGCCAATCTATCGCACCAGAGACTGATGCGCTTGAGGTTGGGATATTCGGATGGACACTCAAGAACATGTCTCGCAAAGTGATTAAGAAGGCGAGTGGAATCAATGACCCTTACTTCCTCCACATTCTCAGGCAGTTGTGCTGGTCGCCATCCTGTGCGTGTGTACCAATGAGTGCCTCCTGTGGTAAGACGAGATGACGTATATTTGGCAGATTTGACAAGGTCCAGCCGTCTGAACCAGAAGTGGTGTGGAAGCCACCAATTGATTCAGCCTGGACGCGCAAAATGTGCGAATATGTGACCTGCATAATATCTTCGTACAGACTCCAGTTGACGGCCGCGGCATCGATCGTGACGCTCCCAACAGTGGCGTTGTGCAACATTTCTGTGAGTGCGCCGTACGTGAGCTCCAGGCGCATCCAATACATATCCTCGTATAGATAGGCACTGGGTGGGGGGGCTCCGGTAAGAAAGGCGTATTTGCAAATCGCGCAACCCAACGAGGTTCCTGACAAGCTTCTGTGCTGTGTAGTAGTGATTGTTGTAGACGGAACCCATAACCATTGTCGTCGCAACCCTCCAGCACTATCACACTGAGATCGATAATGACAGAGTCAATACCAGAACTGTCTCCTTTGGAAACATCGTAATAGTCGGGCCCGAACTCGTCACCCTCATACCAATCACGAGCATCCCCAAGATCAATGCGTAGGCTCCGGACTGTGGGCATCGTAACCGCAGCCCATGGAGGCACGAACGTCGTCTTGAGCCTAGTTATCTGCGAAAAGCCAGCAATAAGAGCAGGCCTTAGATCGCGGGTGGTCCGAAACTAAAATGAAAAGCCGCTTCGTCGTCCCCATGAATGTTCAAAGATAGGGCAGAGAGACTCGGAAGCAGATATGGTATAATGCCTGCGATGGCTGCCCAGGCATAATCGTTGGTAAAGTAATGGTCCCACTCGTTACGAAGAGTCTTCTGCCATTCGGCATAGAAGCTATACCGCATCTTCCAAGACGAGAACGACGACGGAACGGCTTTCGTGAGCCATAAAAGACATCTCGATGCCATCCACTAGAGTCGCACAGACATCCTGGAGCTCATGGAATCTGCAATGACATGGACTCTTCTCACAGCCAGTGACAAATTTGGATGGGTGCTCGAGGTGATGCACAACAAATGGATCAATGTCAATATGAAGTGACTGCGCTCGTTTGGCCGAATCAGATCGCCGAGACAGGGTGACGAGCAGGCGATGTATTCCAGTAATAGCTCCGTTCTCCGTACGTGCACTGTTGTCCACCGCCACGGTACGGAAAAGACATTCTTGAGCAAGCGGACGCATGGCGCGAGATGTCAATGCGAGATGGTCTAGATCCTGGTAGCGTGCAAGAATCAGGCGCCAGAAAGCTTTGTCGACTTCTCGAGGGGCGACAATTGGTGATTCCAGGAATTTCTCCGTGTCTGCATCTTCATGCATCGCTTCACTAACACAGCTCATAACGCGGAGCATCAGCTCGACCAGGAGGTCGCTCAGAGTCGCCATTGAATATCGTGGACGTCTCCATGTATGCGTGAGGTGAGTAGAGCAAGCTTGGTAATGTCGCGAGACTCTGTACAAGTTCAGGCGGGGACGAGGAAAGATGGCCACATGGGAAGAGCAGCGCGATGCCATGTGATCTTTCCGCGAACATCTCACAGCTTTGCTGGCAGAAAGAGTTTGCACATCTTGGGAAAATGGCGTAAACAATTCGATTTCGGCGTTGGTCATTCCCGCAGTAATTTCCCTAGCATCCAATGCGCGAATTGCAGGGCCGGCATGATCATGGCCGCTATTATTCTTGAAACTGCATTATGCAGCTTCCATAATACTGTCTCTTGCAATTGATCACCATCGAGAGCTCGTGCTTGATCGATTCGGTCTTCTACTTCTTCTCTTAAGCGAGCAGCTTTACTTGGTAATCCGAGGCCAAGGCCAAGATATAGGCCAACTATGACGTATTCCATCACGACTTGCCTAGAAAAATGCAATCAGCTACATGGCACACATATATGCCAGGAATATGTATTGCAGTCTTTGAAATACGAGTTTAGCAGGCCGATCGTCAAACTTACATGCATAATTGTATCGTGACGTCGCCACTAATGACGTTGAAGCGCATGTGCTGCCAGCGCTCGTAGTCTTCGGGCTCCCAACCTTCGTACGCAAAGCACATCATGTAGACGACATCGACAACGAAGAACGGCAGGCTGAGTACCACAGTAGTCAGGATCTTAACTTCGTTCGAATCTGCCAGATATAGTCGTGCAGAAATAACGGTGGTGGCCCAAATCAGAACCACGAAACATGCGACGTATAGCGTGACGCCAGCTTTGGTAGCTTCCGTTGCAGCAAACGTCGGACCATCACGGGAATCCGGATCGATGCCGCCAGCGACAATCAGAATGAAGGAGATGACAAGCGGGATATGAACCATGACCAGAATCCATTGCATGCGGCGTCCTTTAGGCCTAGTGGTGGTGTTGAGCAAGCTACTCGTTGCCATGAACAAAGGAGTCAATCCCATGGACGTAAGAATCGCAACGCCGCTTTCCAGCGACGTATTGGGAGCCGTATTGATCGGAAATGTCGTTGTGGCGTAAAAATCGATTGCGACTTGCGTCAGGCGGCAAATTGCCAGCAAGGAGAGCCAGATCCATGGCGAGCTGCGGCCGAGTCCTTGGCGAGCAATCAGGTAGATGGAGGTGCTGAGGTAGACGGAGAAGAACACGAGCGTGACAATGTTGACAATACCTCCATAAGGAAGCGCAGCCATTGGGATTAAGGCATGGGCAGTGGATTCGAGATGGAAGGAATTAAGGAAGATGATCGCATCTTTGAAGGAGACGGGCGGAACTTTGCGGTGACTTGGCCAGCCTTGGCGTCCACGGTTCGTGCGTCAACTTCGATCGTCCGCTCCATCACAATAAAGTTTGTTCATCGAAATACCGCTGTCATCTCTGTCGTGTAAGCCTGCGTGGCTCAGCGCGTCGAAAGGGGCGGTTTTTACTACGGAGATTCGCAGCCGAAGGCATTCCGGAGCTGCGCGGAACGGGTGGAACTTGTGAGTCGTCGATCTCCTATCACTCTATTACTTCGCCACACTGAGGCTGTGCTCGAAGCGGAGCAATTCCGTGACCTTATGCGGTGCACGCATGCACGCGTCGCATCAAGAAAACATAGCGAGGCGCATCCGATGAACTGTCCGCGGACATGGAGATATCTCTCATCACTTTCAACATGCGTGGCACGGCAAACATCAACTCAGCCAACGCCCATTCTTCGGCACGATTAAGATCCAATCATTACTATTGTCCTATCGTCGTTGCGATAATCTACCAATTTACGCCTTCGGAGCACGGCCGTTGTAGTCCATACCCGGCGACGCGGTGTAGTTCGCGAAGCAGTCGTAGTCAAAGTCGATCTCAGCACTGCGCTTCTGCAGCACGGACACCACATGATCAAAAGAGCAGAGACCATTGGCATCCTCAGGGCATCCCGGATATGATTCGTTGACTGGGATGACAGCGTCGTTGCTAGTGATGTCAGTATGTCACAATGGCACGAGGAAGGTTCGTGAACTCACACAATGAACCTGATCTGCTTGGTCGGTTGCATATCCGGGCAGCTCAGTACTTGCGCAGTAAAGTGCGTCGCAAAAGGTACGAGCTTGGATGCAACAAAGCTGTTTTCCCTACGATTCCCGGTCGGGCTAAGAGGAGGGCCGTTGAATAGAGCAGTCAAGTTGAACGCAGTAAGAGTGTCGAGTACAACAACCTCGTGCGTCGCATCCGCGTAGATCGACTGGTTGAGCGGGAAGAAAGTGGTCGTGTTGTCGAACGTCTCATTCAGCGCGGAGTTCGCACCGGGATACTTGCCAGTAAATCGTGCGATGAACTCATCAAGATATCCTTTGCCCTGCGCAGCGGCGACTGGAGATCCAGGACCGTTGTTGTAGTAGAATGACAGGTCGTAGTAGTACTCGTAGTTCAGAAAGTCTTCTTCGCTGAAAAGATCGCAGAACGCGGAATATCCAAGAGCATGGGTTTCGTATGAGCAGAGCTGCAACATGGCGATGGCATCGGTGGAGGTGAAGTTGATGCCGCTGACTTGCGACTGGAGGCGCGCAATGGTCGAGTTGAAAGCGTTGGCGGCGAAACGCGATGCGACAGTACTTCCGATGCTGCCCTTATTGGCCACATTAGAGTTCTTACAGATCTCGTATGGTGCTCCAGAGTTGTTGACGCCCTGAGCTTCGACGATGATCTCGATGTTCACTTCATTGAGGAACTCGGGCACGCCGAAAAAGCCGGCGGCGAAGTTTTGGGCTGTCTTTACCATGCGATCCTGCGATTGAGTGCGGAAGACGGGAATAGTCTTGGACTCAGTGAAGTTGTTGAGCAGGTGGCCATAAAGCTGGCGATACGCGACACCGAGCATGAAATTTTGGCTGCGGCCGAAAGGTGTCAGGAGTTCGGCTCCCAGCTTGTAAGTCCAGTCACCAAGGAATGTGAGATCTCCTGACACGGAGAGACCAATCTTGGTGGCATTTGCAACCTTCTGAGCGAAGGTCTGCGGCGCAGCACCTGAAGTAGGGTACCTGGCACCGTGGCGGTACAACAAATGAACTTGAGTGATATCGCAACCATCAGGAATGAGAGGGTTCGCATCAGGCAAGCCATAATCCGAAGAGCGCACAGAGTACCATGGCGACAGATTTCCCCAGTATT
This sequence comes from Parastagonospora avenae f. sp. tritici 18332-5, assembly GCA_022559985.1. Classification (NCBI taxonomy): domain Eukaryota; kingdom Fungi; phylum Ascomycota; class Dothideomycetes; order Pleosporales; family Phaeosphaeriaceae; genus Parastagonospora; species Parastagonospora avenae. Next base: position 103,541 of record JAFJTR010000076.1, read on the forward strand.
TAGTGATGTCGAAATCTGGCGACTGGCTGCCGCTGCCATGCGGTTGTGAGTTGATTAAGGGGAAGGCATTCGCATGGCCATCATTGTACGGGTAAGTATTCGCTGTTTGAATTGCTGCAGGCTCAGCTCCAGTTGGTGTAGGGCCTGGGAAGCCAACAACAGACTCTGGCGGGAAGTTGGAGGGGTTAACCGAGGCTGTCAGTCATGTTAGCAACGCATCATAGAGGCTGACCGTCACAATCGACTTACTACCCGATGGAGGGTACCTATCCGCAGTCTGAGAACCCGCAAACCCTGAAGCGGAGACGGTCGTTGGTGCTGCTACAGCATGTGTGAGCAGCGAGAAGATCGAAGCCGCACGTGCAATTGAAGCGGTCTGCGCCTTCATCCTCAACAATCGCGAAGTCGTGAAGTCGTTAATATACTAAGCCTCGACAAGCTTTGCCCAGAAATGCAGGCGGAGAAAGCGACATTTTATAGGTATTTAGCCTCACCACGCGCGGCGTTATTATCAAAAACGCTTAGATTGCAACGTACTCATCCCGTAACTGAGTTTACACACGGCAGGGCTGGGCCAATCACCACCTGCTACTATGCCATGTGCTTGCAGGGAAGCTATTGGCAACACAACGTGGGAGTCCGACACGTTCCTCGATGACGACATTGGTGCTCGATTGTGTCCCGGTGTCCTGGATGTGGGATGGTGCTTGCTGTGAGGCGTCGAGAGCAGGTACCGAAATGTACGGCGGCGTGGCACCTTCCCAACAAGCCGTTTCTAGCGGCGGGCAGCTCGTTGACAGAAGTCGAATCCCCTTACTGGATATGCGCATGCGTAGAAAAAGCGATCATGCTTGTTCAACTGTGCAGGGAGGAACATGGTTGCGGAAAGGTTATACGGATGTTGTTGCATCTGTGCGCACCCATCGACGAGATAACGAAGTGTAATATCCTATCGTCAAGTTGAAATATTGACAAAATCGTGTAGTCATCTATTTTGACAAAAATGTTCTAGGGGGCTGAGGTTATACAATTTTCTGAGATGAGGGTAGACATGTAAGGGTCAATTGTACATGATCTAGGCGCAGCAGATCTTGTTGTCATATTTTTGGATTTAAAGTCTCACATCAAATCATGAAAAAATCACAACACTCCACCACAAACGTTGCTAGAGACGAAGACGTCAATTTCGAACAATAGGACAATATAGGATTCCATTTACGTAACCAAATTAGCACAATTTAGGTGCGCGACCGACTGCGCACATTTCCAGTAGCCGGGATGCCATACTGGCTAAGGTCACAACACGTAGCAGCAAGAACAAAGTGCAGCAGCCAGAGAAGAGTATGAGTAGAACCACAATCGTATCTCAATCTACAGCAGCCAAGTCTACCGAATCAGAACAACTATAATGTCCCTAACGGATAGGCGCTCGGTATGTTGTCTCGATTCGGCGTAACAAGTGGCACACTCTTATACTCCGGAACCTCCACGGCCTCCTTTGCAAACACCGGCGATTTTCTGATCTTCGTCAATTGCTCAATCTGATAGCCGATACCCAACAGTTTCTCTTCTTCGAAAGGTCTGCCTAAAATCTCCATACCAATAGGCACACCAATGGGCGCGTCTTCTGTCGCCTCGCTGAAGCCTGCTGGTATAGTGACGACGGGCGTACCAGTGAGCGCGGCTAATATCCCATTACGGCCAGATTGCGATGGCGAGCCGAGTTTGACAACGAGATTTTTTTGTTCGGGGTAGATGATCGCGTCGAGATTATTCGATGCGAAAGTGCTCAGCAGAGCGAGTGTGAGGTTGCGAATGTTAGCCTGACGTTCCAAATATGTCACGTTGCTGGTCGAGGAGACGAGTGCGGTATTGACGTATTCGTACTGAGAAGGTATGACGACGAATTCTCCGCTGGAATTGGTGCTTGATTTGCGGGAGTATAGCTCTTTCAGAGTCTGGGGGTGTTCGCCTGCGAGTGATTGGCGCTGCAGATATGCGTCCATGAGTTCGCGATATTCGTATCGCTGGACGTCGTAGGAAGCTTGGATGGCTGTGGCATTGTAGATTGACTCCTCGATGGGGACAAGCGTGACGCCTTCAGCACTAATCCGGGACATTAATGCATCCATTGCGATGTTCACGGGCGCCACTTCGGATGAGTTGGTGCGGTTGAAAAAGCCATTGAGGACACCCAGGCGTAGACCTTTTAACGATGCGGCTGACAAAGCAGCAGCATAGTCGATATCACGATTTACGGATGGGACAAGTGCAGTCTCATTGTCCGCAGCATCGTATCCTGGGGTGGCCATGACTGTCAGGGCGATAGCAACATCCTTGATAGACCGCGCAATTGGGCCAATAACATCGTGTGTGGTTGATATGGGGATGATGCCAGTCCTAGTGATCAAGCCTTTGGTAGGTCGAATACTACATAGCGAATTTGCGCTTGCCGGGCTTCGCAGCGAGTTGACGGTATCCGTACCAGTGCCAAACACACAAAAGGACGATGCTACAGCTGCGCCCGTACCACCCGAACTACCTCCCGGCGTGCGAGTCGAGTCATAGGGATTGAGGGTCTGGCCACCGAGCGAAGACACACTGATGCCTTCTAGAGCGAGCTCGTGGAGATTGGCCTTTCCAAGAATGATGGCCCCGGCTTGTTTGAAGGCAGTAACACTCGGTGCGTCTTGTATAGGCTGTGATTTTGCAAGAGCTAATGTACCTCCAGTAGTTGGCATGTCGGATGTATCATAGTTGTCCTTGAGGAGGATGGGTATGCAAAAGAGTGGTCCTGTTGCATTACCTGCTGAAAGCTGTTCGTCTAGAGAGTCGGCAATGCTCAGAGCGTTGGAATTTAAGATAATGATGGCGTTCGTTTGGTTATTGTGGGCCTCAATGCGAGCAATGAAGGATGATACAACTTCGCGACATGTTGATAGTCCTGAATACAGCGCATGGTGGACCGAGTCGATCGTTGCTTCTCGTGAGTCAAAAGGCATGGTTTGCGCCAGCACAGCGCTGCAACTGAGCGCGGCGAGGATAATTTGGCAAAATAGCACCATGCTGTATGATGACTTAGAGAAGGGCCTCACAGCTGAACCAGAACATTACCATTGAGCAGCGATATGAATGATTTAACTATTTTCCTTTTTACCAAGATGCCCAGTGTTACCCTGGCTATCGCACGGTCTACTTCGGCAGTGATAAGCCGACAAATCAGGACTGCTGCAAGCACCCTATATGTAGTGGTCAGAAGTCGTGATAATGCCTTCAGTATTTTCTGCTTATCGTCCCAACTTTGCAATGTGACCGACCGATGATCGGACGGATGACGTTGTGCGCCAAGGCTATTACCTACCTGCCATTTCGGAGTAAGCGTAAGATCTCTACGACCAACGTGTGGGTTACAAGGAGTACATCGAGCAAGACTACAAACGAGACTTAGACGCGCTACCGATCGCTGCCGAGGAAGCAGGGCCTCGAGCGACACACAAAGACTGAAAACGAAGTACTCCACGCCGACAGGCACGGCGACCATTTCCACGATTGAGCTTGGGGTATGGCGACGACAAGAACCTTCGGCTCAGTCGTGCATGTACTGTTTATTCAGTGTAGCCATGCAACAGTCCTAAGACACATCGACCCAGGTACCAGTCCTGCAGCCATGAAGCCCGAAGTTGCTTTAGCGCGTTCTCTGTTTGTCTCCGTTGCTACTTATGTGTATCGATTGCGAGTTCGGTGGTGTCGGAGGATGCGCACAGTACAACGCGGATACTCCCGAGGTAATATCGCTGACAGCATGGTCCAGTGCTGTATCATAACAAAGTACTTCATTCGCCAGCATTGTCTATTGGCCTACGTTGTGGAAGACTGAAGAAGATACGGCACATGAAATTGGTCGAGATATCGATGAGCGAGTGTAAAGTTTCTACGTTTGTCAGTATCATAACTGCTGAGGAGGAATGTGATGCCACAGCGACAGTGCTCACCTTCACCTGATGTGGAGTTGACCGCGTATACCTAGGTAGTGCAGGGTATCGTGTACATACAGCCGCACATAACAATATCTATCCAGTCGCTCAGTGTTGTCACATCACCATGATTCTCCTGTGACCTTAGCAATTACCTTGCTGGGTGTATTCAGCGTGCATACAGCCATGCTGATGTTCGCTGTCGAAGTCGGCAAGTCGGCAATCTGCGGCATGCCAAGCGCTTATGTAACCACCATCACCACCTTCGAAGTCCAGCCTCACCCTCCTCACCTCATCAATCTGATCACAAACCTTGCGGTCCAGGCCGCATACCCGTTGGCTAGCCAATACAGGAACGATCATAGACCGGAAGCTGTGCTCACCGAGCGTGCGCCATCTCCACGGATCGTGTTTGCTTGCCATCAGGCCTGTATGAAACCGGTGTTGCTGCACTAAAGAAACTTAAGACCCAAAACGGTCGCACGAAACTCCAACCCACAAATGTTCGCACTCAGATATGCATCAACTCCGCGAAACACATCACAAAAGAGCCTGTGACACAGCGGATGCACCGATTCCGCCTGGCCAACGATTTCACTATTGGGAGATCTCCTGAGTCACGCTCATCGTTCGGGTTGATTGTTGTGGCCGAGGAGTGGCACCTTTCCCTCGTGGAAGGATCATACATGAGGACTAGTTATAGAGGAACTCATTGCCTTCAGTCCCTGGTGAATTGCCTCTTTATTTTACTGATAGTCTATCTAGATCACGGCCTCCATATCTAATAGTTCACATTCATTACCGCTTCGATGCGATTCATCTCAGCCACTGTATGTTTCACTAGGTTCAGGGATACATTTGAGTTTGGTGCCAAGCTTTCTCATCCTCCGACCATCGATGCTTAGGTATGGCTATGGCTTGAACTAGGCCAGGACGGGATTGAATGATGTTCGGGTGATCTCTCCGCGCGCACCAGATGTTTCTGTCAGCGGAGAGTTTCGGTATCTCCATCCCTGTTACACTTTGAGCCAAGCGACTACACTAAATCGTCTCATGAATTGTCACCAAGGTCTATCATTGGTCCTGCTGTCGACACGATGCCTGATGTGCATCAACTCCAAGTTTCCAAATCCAGGTGGATCAGGCGGCGAAACTACCAAACGCAGTTTGATGGACTCTATTCTTGCTTCCGAGGTGTTTCGATACATCTGCCCAACGCAAAACCTTCTGCCAAGATGTTGTTTTTCGTGCTTCATGTTGGCCGCGAAACAACAATTCGATCACTTCACACGTCTTGGCCAAACCTCAGCCCCTCAGACATCCGTTCTAGCCACAGGCGATGCAACATGGCGAGTTCAAGGCAAAGGCACATAGATTGCTGCTATGGATGGAGAATGTATAAAGGGAGGCGAGGCCGCGACAGAAGAAGAGCATCATCAGCACTCAGGTTCCCAACCCACTACTACAGTAATCACTACTTCACTCTTCCATTCTACCTAATAACCCTTCTACTCTTTTCTCTAATCAATCCATCTGACCGGTTCAGCATGTACTTCACTAAGTCTTCCGTTGTTGCTTTCAGCCTTTTGGCTTCTTCTTCGCTCGTGGCTGGCCACGGCGCCATCATCGGTGCTACTGGAGATGCTGGTGGCCAGGGTTCTGCGATCGGTGTTGACCCCAACACTCCTCGTGACGGAACCAACCGCAACCCGTTCCAGCAGGACTCTACTCGCTTCCGTGGCGATGCCGCAGCTACCTGCGGTGAGACTCTTGGTGGAGGCGACAATGCCGTCGAGGCTGGAACTGCACAGGTTATGCAGCTCAACGGTGGTACCCTTCCCCAGGTCACTGCTGGTGGTCAGGTAAGACGTCTCCATTCGATCCGCAATTTCACAGCTCACACTCCCCAGATCATGATGACTGTTCACCAAGTCAACTCCGACGGTGCTGGCCCATACAAGTGCATGATCGATGCCACTGGCGCAGGTACCAACTGGCAGCCTATCACTGTCACTCAGAACCTTCCGGGTAACGACCGTGGACGCAACCGGGACACTCAGATGCAGGACCAGCCTCTCACTGCCTCCATTCCTGCCGGAATGACTTGCACAGGAACTGTCGCTGGTCAGAGCAACGTCTGCATGGTCCGATGCCAGAACCCCGCTCGTGCTGGTCCTTTCGGCGGCTGTGTTCCTGTTCAGATGGCCGGCGCTGCCGCAGCTGCGCCTGGTGAGTGATTCCACACACATTCTTTTCAACCATGGACTGATCAATTTAGCTGCTGCCGCCCCTGCTCCTGCTACCGCCGCGAGCCCTGCTGTTGCTGCAAACCCCAATGTTGCCGCCGGAGCCAACGCTGCTTCTTCGACTGGTGTCAACCAACCTGGTAAGTCATCACGAATGAACACTCTTCAAGCACAAACTAACTCTATTAAGCCGCTGCTGGAAACGCTGCAAACGCGCAGGCCGTCGCACCTGTCGCCAACGCTGCAAATGGCCAGGCCGCCCAGCAAGCCCAGACTCCTCAGGCATCCGTTAACACCGGTGCCACCACCGGGCAAGTCGCTCAGCCCGCAGGAAACGCGAACGCTGGACTTGCTCAGACACCTCAGACTGGCAACACCGGAGCGACCTCGAACACTGGAGCGACTTCGAACACCGCAGCTGCTCCTCAAGCTGTAGCACCGATCGCCGGCGCTGCAGCCCGCAAGCGTGCTGCCCTCCGCAACTCGCAGCCCCAGCTCACCAACGACGACCAGGAGGAGGAGCTCGACCTCATCGACGGCGACAACTAAGCGCTTCGCCCTACACCTAATACATAATGCCGCGACTTTGATAGAGCGCAAGAGATGGATGCAACAAAAAAGACGCATAATGGGAATGTATATACCCCACGATCAGCATGTAGATAGAGACATGGGAACGGGTAACGAGAAAAGGCGAAGGATGGACCGGTCTGCGACCGCATCTACGAATATTTTCTTATTGGGTATGCGTTTGGTTTAGTTTGTTGTTTTTGGTTGCGTGGTGGTTGGGACTGGGAACCCCTGACTGTATACGCTCCTTACTAGTAATCGATATTCAGATTTTCTTTTTTTCGACCTTGGTCTCCAATTGCATGATATGAACGGCGATAGTGACTAACATGAGGCCTGACAGCCTCAGGCGTCGTACGGATAAGCTTTTGATCGCCCTGGGTGGGGCTGGGGTGCCGGTGAACTGTTTGGTAAGGGTCTGAGCTGACTAGGGCGTTCGGGTTTCAGGTGCGTTTTGCGACATCACATCTACCTATTTTAACCACAATCCCATGTCACGCATTGATCGGTTATAGGGTAAACTATGCCTCGGCTAATAGGTGTGTCGCAGAATCGTGCACGATATTTGCAATCGAGTTGCAAATTTTGATACCTACCTAGGTAGTCACACATCCGTGGACATAGGCCTGGAGCAACACAGAGTCGCTACGTAAAGCACACATCATGGTCATGTATCTGGAAACTGTACACAGTAATCTCGATGTATTGCCGAGATTTTGGATATCCACGAATGCTTCCAGACTACTTCGACTTTGCCATGCAGACGGAGCGCACTACTCTGACGCTCGAGCCTTCCTTCTTCGACACACCACTGCCAAAGCTACGGACTGCCGACCATCTTCTATATTGGCTGCAACTCTCACCATCAGCTTTGCAATTTACACGTTCATCACTCCAGTATTATGTCCTACCGCATGGTCTTTGAGTTGCCGGCCCAGGCAAAACGTAAATATGGTCTCGATGAATGCATGCAGTTTCGACCCAGGCATCGTTCAGGGTGCGCCCAGCAGTGCAAAAACGGATAACATGTAATACTCGAATATCACCTTGCCTGTTTATATTAACTATATAGTGATTGCGCACAAGACGCCAACATTCTACGTCGCCTCGCTACGCTGCCAGGTGAGAGAAAGCCATGTAAGAGAAAGCTAGGTGAGAGAAAGCTAGGTGAGAGAAAGCAGCACTGAGAGCAGATACACATATAGTTCTCGTCCACCCACCAATCTCGCCGTTACCTCTCTTCTGCTTCCATCCTCTCATAAACTGCTTTTCGACAGACTGCTGCCAAAGCTTCAAATCAGCGACCATCTTCCAACATGGCAACCATCAGCATCCAGATACAGGCACGAAACACTGCGCCACCTGGTCTCCGCGCCCAAGTGAAGCGCCACAGTAATTTAACGTATATCTGTAAGAAACCGAATGTTCTTATGTATGTCGTGTAGATCGAACTCAGCCGGCGAGTTGACCAACTCGCCCGACCTCGCGGAGCTTTCGGGACTGATTCTGGGACGTCTTGCGCTTAGAGCCCTGCTGATCTTGTTGGACGATTGGAACATACTCCTACTCTCCAAACTCCCCGTTGTCGAGTCCGGGATCCTCGTGGACGCTTCTTTCTGCCTGTCCTCAGATGCCTCACACAGCTACAACAAGATAACGATAGTTAAGACTGTGTGGCATCGAGGTCTTTTCGGTAGTTTATCAAGCGCTGATAGGTCGTTGAACCTATTTAGGCTCATACGTATGTTGTTTGCTTTTTCGATCTACTCGATCTGAGCTGTACGAGGATGTGGAGACCAGAGAGCGCTTCCTCCTACTCCCCGGACTCCTCATTGTCGAGCCCAAGCTCATCATGGATGGTGCGGATATGCGCATACGCCTCAGTTGCTTTGTCCTTCCAAGCGACCTTAGCGGCATGACGAATGCGAACATCAGGCAGCGTTTCCTGTCATCTGTAGGTTTGTTGGGGAACGATGACTAGGCGGGTCAGGTGGTCGCCCTTGAAAGCTTTTCGGAACATTGCAAGGCGTTGCTCCTCGCTCCGGCGCCAAAATGGTGTCAACTTGGCAGCTTCGCCCTGCGCCGCAGTGTTCAGCCGCGCAACGTTGACGCGGGCTTGAGGTGGCGTCTGCCGCATGGTCCGGTAAAGCTCTTGGTCGCGGATCGCGCGAACCTACTCGAATCCACGTAGTCTTCGGCTCGCGCCACGGCTTCTTGGAAGGCCTCGTTGTACGTCTCCGTCTGAAGAAGCTCCAAGGCAGTGATCGCGTCTTGACATGCCTGCTGATTCGCCAGCCTCGTTGCTACCTCTGCTGCAGACTCTCCGGCTACTGCAAAACCAAACTTCCGGACGTCACACGCCCAGTTGGTGAGGTGGACCTCACATGCCGTGGTGGACATCACTCCAGGCAGATACCTCTGAATGTACGACGGCTTGTCAAACCGCTCCGTAAAGATCTCGCCCTCAACGGCCTTGTAGAACTCTTTGGCCCACTGAGCTGCTTGTGGTATTCCGGCTGCACCACAGAGCATGTCCTCCATGTCTTCCGGTAGTGTGCCAGAGTGTACAGAGATGATGCGCGCCCTTGTTGTAGCTGCATCCCTCGTGCTGAGTTTGGCGGGAGGATCGGTGTCGACGCCGCTTCCCGGTATGCGTGGGGTGATTCTTCAGGCTTGGGTAGGCAACTCGGAGAATAGAGTGGCGAAGGGGTAAGCGGCAATAGTGTGGCGATAGCCAAGGCTGGGTATAGTCAATGTCTTTCTAAGAAACTTTACGATCGAATCGACATTTGAGGCTATACAGGCTATTATATAGCTTGCTAGATATACTCTGAAAAGGCCGGGAGTCTGAGCAGAGCGGGCACGACTGGTTACGCTACCTGGAAATATGTGTCTTGAAGTTCGCGACCGTATGCGCGTGACATTTTCGTTTGCATATTATCTGGTAATAGTACTAGCCCGGCTAACTATGATGCGATTGATAGGAGTCGTAGCTGAACTGGCGTTACATGTCTGGGGTGAAGAGAGTTCTCTCGACGACAATCAGCTGCGCATCTCAGCTTACATTCACATGTCCGAGCACTGTCTTTATTTCCCTTCCTCATACCATGACTGCCTACTCCCCAACAAACGTCGCTTCATCCCAACCATACACCCTTCTCAAGCGCCGGGAAAGAATCAACAATCGCGGCCCCTCAATGCGCGACTGGTGTGGTCTATGTATCGTCAGATCCCTCCTCACCTGCATCTTCTCTGAAGGGACGAAGGTGTATATCGAGCCGACTTTAGGGTTGATGGAGAAGCCCAAATCGACCATGGCAGCTACGAAAGTCTCCCACCTCACTGACCCGCGAGACGTGGATGAGCGAGAGAAGAGCGAGGAGAAGACGATGGCGGTCGAGGATTTGACGTTGAATGTCTGCTTTGGTTGAGATGGCTGATTTTTTTCGGAGGCGACATCGGCCGCTTGGGGTGTGATGCTGTAGACTGATGGCTGAGCTGGTCGTGTCTTTTCTTTCTGCTTGCGTTGCTGGATCTGCGACTCTGGGGATTCTGGAGCTGTCGGAGTGATATATTCCGTCTTCTTCTCGTTCGACTTCGCCTTTTGTTGATCATGTTGCTTTTGCACGCTTGAAATGCAGTCTTCTACCAGATCTTGGTACAAACAACCAATCTTCGTCCCAGTCTTTTCTTGGAGGTACTGATCTAGTGCTGTAAGAGCGCCGTCAGCCATACCTGGCTCCAACAAGTTGTCGATTGGGACAGCGAAGTCGCCTAAATCTACTCCATCCTTGAGCGCTCGGAGCTCGTTGTCTATAGCTGCATATCCAGCCACGAAGGGCTGGCTCTTCTTGAGATTGGCGACGGGGAGTTGCACCACCTGAGAAAGCGACTGGATGAAGGTCACAATGACTGCCAGATCTCCCAGAGTGTCATGTTCGCGCTCAGACAGCTTATCTTGCTCAAGGGGATGAGCTCGATGAAGGTCTTCCAGCTGTTGAAGCCACCGAACAGCTCCGGACCAGTTTACCTCATCTTGACAGAGTCTGAGCATGTAATGCAGCTGCGGATTCTCTACGGTCAGGGATTCGGGACTGCGTTTGAGTGTGATGCGTGCAACATCATCTTTTCGCGAGGTGGGCATTCTCTTGAACCATTTGCTACCACCCATTCCGACAGCCACACTCCGCTTGAAGGATGTCTGGACCCGTTGATACTCGAGATGGCAAGTATTTGCCAGCTCTTTCGCGACAGTTGCTCGGAATTGCTTGTCTGGTGTGTCTTTCAGCAAAGCTAGAAGCTTAATTATGTAGTTCCATATGGCAACAGTCTTCATTGAGTTGTGGACCACGTCAAATACAGCACCGCTGATGTATTTATCGGTGTGAACGGGCATGATACGGCCCTTCTCGTCCGCTATTAACTCCGGTCGAGTAAAGAAACAAAAGTTGACTTCGTGGGCCAGGACGGTGGGCTCCGTGGAAATCATACTGATCATATCCTCTAGAGAAGAGCACTTGTCGCGCGCAATTTCGAAAAGGTCTGGAAGCTCCAGCGTTTTAGGCGGCGCATGGATTGACAGTTTTGATAACGCTACAGTACCGCCATCAGAAGAGCTTTTCGGGCGCTTCGCCTGCGTTCGTGTGGTAGACCCAGTATCGAGGATGTCTTCGATGACAATGTTGAGAAGCTGTAGCAGATTGATTTGTCGCATCAGGATTAGGTCGCCAGTAGCTTGCGGAACGATAAGCTGGGCATCCATGGCTTTCTTCATGGTCGCGAGAACCTCAGCCCGCTTGCTGGCAGCAATCTTGACCGACTGACCGTATCCATCTTCGGTGATGAATAAAGTGTAGCAGTTCTTGAGCTCAGACGCGTTGTTCAATTTCAGATTTTTACTCTGCATCATGTCGACTATGTGCGCATGATCTCCAGGACGGCCATTGAATCCAGTCGTGTATTGGGTCTGTAGTGGTACGGTTGCTCGGAATTTGAGCATATCGAGCAAGAAGTCTGACGAAGGTGACGCAATATCGCGGATGTTCCATTCTGGTATGAATTTGTAGACATTTTCGAGACTTGTATCTTCGGCATGCTTGAGGACTGCACCCTCATGGGCGCCATTTCTCAAGATTTGTGTTCGCTGTTCTTGGCCGAGCGATCGCCACATCTGTTCAATCTTGGAGTCATGGCGCTGGTATTTCCGTGCGAGGTCGCTGTGGAGCTCTCTGATTGTCTCATCCATCTTGAGTTGGGAGCAAACAATGGTTGATGCGGAGAGGAAGGAAGAGTTGACGTTTTGAGTATGCGCTAGTGAGTGCGCTAGTCTTCTTCCGACATAGCCTCCGAATCACGTCCGAATCGTACCTCCGCGTCACCACTTTGGAAACTTTCACCGTCAGACTCCGGACATTGAAGTCGAACTCGAACAGGAATCTTTCATTCTCAGATACTAACAGCTATTGTGAAATTCTATTCCAGGGTTTACACATCATGATCAACTGCCGTTAGTCATGGCGCAACACGCCAGTCAATGGATCATGAGAGGGAAACTTTAGTTTGCTACGTATTGAGTACCTTCCCCACTTCATCGTGATTGCTGCCATTCCCACCATCCCTCATGTCCAACAAAGCACTACTCAGCTGACCAGTACCCTCGTTCTGATTTTGATCCGCGCTCCCCGCTGTAGAATCACCTGGCTCACGAGTGCCATTGGTACCGTTTGTGGTCGCTGCATTCCTGTCCTTAGCTGCCCGGCGATTGTGCCTTTCGTTTGGGGCGATACATCGCGCGGCAACTTCACTGTTCCCTGAATATTGAACACCAGTGCTGTTTGTGGTTGCGTTCATGCTTGAAGAGCTAGTTTCAGTGGTGCTAGGTTGGGTGCCGTTGGTACCATTTGTGGTCGCTGCATTCGCGGTTGTCCCTGTACGGCGATTGCTTCTTGCTGCTGGGTTGGTGCGTGGCGCAGGGCATTCACTGTTAACCGAAGGTTGAACACTAGTGCCATTTGCGGTAGCATTCGTGCTCGTAGAATTGGTGTCTGGAACTTCATCAAGCATATCTGCATCTTTGTGAGGCATATTGGGTTGCTGTTAGACTTGAGCTTTTGTAGCAGGGTTTTCTTAATGTGTTTAGATTGGTAATCCGCTTTTGAATGCCAATAAACGATGAAGATTGCTCGCCAGGTTTTTTATAGTACAGCTGCAGTTATGACACATTACCTCTGGCGTTACACAGTTACTCATTTTGTCTGACAGGTTTATAGAGTCACGACTTTGTTTACTCTTCCTCAAAGTCACACTTACGACTCATGTACAGAACCGAGAAGCGCAGCTCATAGAATCCTGCGATACTATGATTAGGTGCCTGTGTGTAAAAAGGTATAGATCAATTGCTATCAGTCGCGGTGAAATACGAACGTCAGCCCGGGAATTTGAAATCTCTCTTGAGCCTGTAATTATACACTTACGATGACTGTCGCATTCGAGCGTTAGTGATACTGCGTATAGCTTCAGGCTACTAGTTCAATCAGAAAGTCCTGGGTGATGCCCTTGAGAACCTGCAGTGAGACATGACATGCCATTGAGACACAAATTGCATCCGCCAAGGCATCTAGCTTGTAGAGATAGATATTTCTGCATGTTTGCCTCGAGATTCACTCTGACTGAGTTCAAGCTTGAAGTTATTGTAATGATATTGATATCTCACACTGCGCGACGTCGGCACCGAATACCGTGATACCTCGAAGATCATTGCAGCAATAGAATTCGGAGCATAGCGGCTCCTGAACATCTTCAAATCTTCGTCGTGCATCACGTGTGGCTGGAAAGTGTTGCGTATACCTTCGGGCTTCACCATCAGCCGTCTCTCCGCACTGGCAACACCGGCAAGTCTTTTCCCACCCCATCAACTCTTCTCAAGCTTTCTTCTACTGCGAGCTTCCTCCGGAGATCGTAAGCACCTGCCCGTTGACCCAACCACCGTCCTCAGACGCTAAGAAAGCCACCACCCGCGCCACATCTTCCGGCACCGCACACCTCCCCAACGGACAGTGATTAGCCATCAACGTCTCAATTTTATCAGCAGGCCAATCAGGGCTCCCATTCGGGATATAATGCCAAGCGTTCTGGATTTCCGATTAATACTGGTACAACATGCCTGGTGGAAACATACCTGAGTGAACATATCCGACTTAATCCCCCCCGGCGCAACCCCATTAACCGTGATCCCCCTCTTCCCAAAATCCGTCGCAAACGCCTTGATGAACCCAATCACCGCCATCTTCGACGCATTGTACAGCGCATGGTCTTTTACACCAAGTAATCCCGCGGCAATCGACGACATCAGGATGATGCGCCCGTTATCCTCGATGTACTTGTACGCCGTCTGGCCGACAAAGAACTGCGCGCGGGTATTCAAGTTGAACACATGATCGTACTTCTCCTCGGTAATCTCTTCCGTCACGTCCCAGCTCTCGGTGCCGGAGTTGCTCATGACGATGTTGATTTTGCCAAAGGCGCGCTTGCCTTCTTCGAAGAGGCGCTGGATCTCGCTGACCTTGGAGACGTCGGCTTGGATGGCGATGGCTTTGGCGCCGTTGTTGAAGCCTTCGATTATCGAGACGACTTCTTGCGCTGGGCCGGACGAGGAGACGTAGTTTACGATCACGGAGGCGCCGCGCTTCCCGAGTTCGATGGCGCAGCCACGGCCGATTCCTCGGCCGGCACCGGTTATGAGGGCGACTTGGCCTTCAAGAGAGGCGGTGGGGACGTTGATGACCATTTTGGTGGATGGGGGTGGATGGTCACGTGGTGTGGTGATGCGATGGTCCTATTGGTCGAATGTAGGTGTTGATGTATGGGACAATACCTTCCACTGGGATCGGACCTGAATCACAAAAATACGTAGAGGCAGAAAATGCAAAGGGTATCTTGTCTTCTCATCCCTCGCTGCCATGTTTCTTATATGTCATGTTCGTCCGGATCCTCAAACCTCGCGGTCTAGCGGGCACGGGCGGGGATCCGAAGCTCCAGTGCCGAAAATAGTCGACATTAGGTACATGCGACACTGCGGCTCTACACTTCGGAACCCTGGTTGCTTTACCTGATCTGGGCTGATACTCCTGGTTGCTAAGGCGCTGTTTCGAAAATGTCGTGGTTGAGTGCGGTTCGGACGGGGAGGGGCCATTGTGTTCGGGATAGCGTTTCGAAACATTTTGGCGGCGTAAATGCAAGGCTCGCTAAGTTGTACAGATCAATATAGAAACGCGCTTCTACGTGCGTCGGCGCTGTCACGCTGCAGAACGGCGCTCTTTGCGATGATGGTTGTTTCAATGTTTGGCGCGGTGAAGCAGCGGATCAACTCTTAGCGCAGGTACCGAGCTAGCCTTCTTTTGAGAGAAATCAGCTTGTTTGACTTCGAAAATGCCATGAGCCTGAATTGTTCTCTGAAAAGTCTTGTATCTCAATGTCCACCTGAGGAGTGGCTATACGCTGTGTTCCGCCGTCCACTTCCAATGCTAACCCAAACGCCATCCGCAATGCATACCACACCAAAAATATTATAAACCCTCAACACTCCCACCTCAGACCCTCCTCCTCTTGAACTTCGCCCTCTCCTCCACCTTCTCTCCCCCATCCACACCCTCTTCCTTCCTCTTCCCCACCTGTTCAAACGCCCCGCTACATTTCAACCTCTTCGTCGGCGTCCCATCATACTCGCTCCCACTATAGTTCCTCCCATCCCCATCCACCGTACTCCCCGATCGCGGCTCCTCGAGGGCATCGTGCTTGCGCTTCTGCGCCGTGCTCGGTGTCTCCATAAGGCGCCTGAGCCGGCTTTCCTGCAGCCGCCTGTTGACTTCCTGCGTGACGTCTACGTGTTCGACGACGTATGCGGGATCTGGGAGTGTGGGATTGGCCCTCGGCGTGGGACTCTGGTCGACGGGTGGGGATATGGCGGAGTCGGCGGGTTTCTTGATGGGCGTACATGGTTTCGCGCCCTCGATGCTGAGGCGCTTGGAAGTTTTGACCTGTAACTGTCAATACCCGAACCAACGATCGAATGGGAAGCTTCGCACCTTCTTAGCCTCCAGCCCTTCGCTGTCGATGCTGAGTCGCTTGTTTGATGTTTTGGCCTGCAATTCATCAGTCTTCAATCATCAAACAATTGATTCGAAAAGTTTCACACCTTCTTAACCCCCAGCCCCTCACTCTGCAACTGGTCCCTGAAGCGCTTCATGTCATCCTGCAGCCTGCCGCTTTTATTTCGGAGCGCGATGAGATCCGTAGCAAGCCAATCGGGCGCATTGTGGTCTGTCGCATCGAGGCCTTTGTTCAGGAATTGCAGCTGCGCGCGGAGGTTGGCGATGTGCGCGTCAAAGTCCTGGAAGAGTGAGTGTGTGAAGGATGGGAGGATGGGAGGATGGCTCTGACCTCGAGGGAGAAACTCGTCATGGTGCACGCGAGTGGTGGAATGGGACGCAAGGGTAACCTGAGGACAAAGTTTCGAGCTATGTCGGAGATGCAGGGGTTAAGTCCGGGTGGAAGGGGCTTCCGAGAGCGTTCCGAGTCGGAATGACCTTCATATTGGCTGAACGTAAATCGTTATCAACGTTGTTCAAATATTCTGTATGCATAGTACTATTGTGATTCTCGTAGAACCACGCTTCATGAGATAATGGGTGAATGTATGCCTTCGGACGGGACCATTATACCCTCCTACTATCCTCCCTCAAAATCCCATTCAACCCATCCCTCCTCACACAATTCTCAAAAGCAAAGCTCTTCGCCAACTCCTCCAACTCCACCTCACTTTTCCCCTCAAAAAGCTCCGCAAACTCCCAGCCCAGATACTCGCTCATGAGCGTCTCCCTAACCACTCTCTCCACATGTCTCCCAAAGTCCCAAATAAACGGGTACTTCTTGGTCTGCAAGTGCTCTGGCACCATTTGCTTCAGCCCCTCGATGAACGGGCCGTACACATCACTAACACCCTCTTTGTCCACCACGCCCCAGAAGTCCAGTGCGAGTTTCTGCTTCTTGGCGACGAAGGGGTCGATGAGTTGGCGGTAGGGCGTGGAGGGTGAGACGTAGACCATGCCTTGGTAGCCGATGTCTTTGTACAGCCAGATAGACCAGCTGATTTGATCTTGGTGGTAAATGTTTAACTGCTCCTTTAGCATCTCGAAGCGCGCGTTGTTGGTCTCGGTGGCGGCGCGATCGATGCGCTCGTCTGCGTACACGGGGCCAAACTCGCCGTTCCAGATGGGCACTTTCTTCTCGCGCATGAAGGCTACTTTGCGCTCGAACGATCTCTTGAGCTTGGACTTCTGCTCGGGCGTGCCGGAGTAGGGTGCTTGGCCGGGGATGGGGAAGCCGAGCATGGCGTAGTCGTGCATCGCGTAGACGGAGTTTGGCAGTACCTTGTCAAATCGCGTGAAGTCCATGGCGTATGTGTTGCCGTCGATGAAGAGCATCGTGTCTGGGTCGACGGCGCGAACAGCCTTTTCGGCGCGCTCATACCATGATGTCAGACGAGTGTGCTCTGGGTCTGCCGGCTCGTTGAGGAGATTGTAGCCGCAGACTACAGGGTTGCCTTTATAGTGTGCTGCAATAGCTTCCCACAGCTGAATGGTCTGATCTTGGAATAGTCTGAACTCCCAGAAAAGTGCCTTCGTGATGCCGCTGTCGGAATGCCAGTCCTGATTCTGGCCACCTGGAGCTGCGTGTAGATCCAGTACAACATACAAGTTGTACTTAGCGCATACATTCACTACACGGTCCAAGAATACGAAGCCTTCTTTTTTGTACTCTCCAGGATTCTGGTCATCGATGAAGTGGCGGTAGTTGAAAGGTAGGCGAATGCAATTCATGCCTAGTGAGGCGAAGAACTCTGCATCGGCGTCTGTGAAGAAGTAGTGAAGAAACCGGTCGAAGAAGAAGTCTGCTTTCTTTTTGCCCAGTACTGTTGTAAACTGGGCTCGGTGTTCATGCTCATGACCAGCGTATCCGGTAATGAAGTTCTCCATGTTCAAGTAGCCTCCAAGCCCTGTGCCCTTCAGTACTATGCGCTTGCCAGCATTGTTGACAATAGCTTCGCCTGAGACTCGCAATGGCTCGCATGGCGGGTTTTTGGTAGGAGCAGACATTGTGAAGATATGAGAGTTTGAAAGTGGCAGACGTCAACGGGAAGGTAGTTACGGCATGATCAATAACTCGCAGTCCTTAAGAAGGCATCATGGCCAAGAGGAGGGTGGCCTAGTATCCTAATTAGGAAGTGAGAGCAGCGTGGTCACGAAAAGTGGGTCTTAACTGCGACACTCCGCGACGTGTAGTAGCCAAGCAATCCAACCAAGCCAAGCCTTCACCAGGCTAACCAGCCGGCACTTATTGTCGTCAATACGGCGCGGTTTCCGTCAGGTGAGTAGCATGAATCAGCAAGACCTGTTTTCTAGCGCTGTGCTGAATCGACGTGGCTTGCACGAAACGGACCGCCTCCACATCGGTGCTACCCTCGGTGCTTATACTCCAACTTGGACACTTGGTATTGACAAGGATTGGGAAACCGATAGGTATCGAAAGCGGATTAGACCTCTAGATTTAGACTTTTGATCGTGTCCAATGATACCACAAGTCATTCAATATTAGTACCATTCGAGACAAGTCTGGAGCTTCATACTCCCACGAGGCAATCAACTGAATGGTCTCCTGAACAGCATCTTCCCATCCCATCGGCATTGGGCACGATACTTGAGTGGAGGTACTAGCCGTGTTCGCGAATGCCTGGCCTGCCGCAAGCAGGACGAGTGCGCTCCGTGTGCAGCTGACGATCATGCCAAAGGTGCCGTGATGTCGATGCTGAAAGCCAGGACGGTTAGTATTAATGCGATCAACATGCTTCTGCAGTCCCTTCGTTGCAAATGCGACTACTGTTGGGCTGCAGCTTTGATTGAGTGGGTTGTGTATAGCCCAGTCCACGAACGGCCAGTAGAGTATCTCGTAGACGTTGATCAAATGTCCTCTTAGGACAAATCTACAGACTTCGTCTTCTTCAGGAGGTGCTTTCAAACATACACTCTCCGGTAAAGCATGCGCCCAAGCAAGGGCCTGTTGCTCATGCTCGATAATCATTGCTGCAAGGCTCGAAAGCGAAATGCTGCTATTTCCTAGCTCGAAGTTCTTAATTTCGTTGGCCATGCGTCGCCTCAATCGTAGTAACGAGATCTCCGATAGGTAGAAGTACCACGACGCTTCCTTGCGACGTTCAGCCTCTGAGGCTGCGGCGTCCAAGGTGCGCCCTTCATCTTCTGGCGGCGTCGGAAAGAACGGCGGGTATCCAATCATGTCAATATCGGAGAAGAGGTAGCCTGGCAGGTCTAAATCGTAATGAGTCTCTCGCTCAGACTTCCAGGCCGACCAGTAAATAGCCTGCTCAGACGCAGACGAGGCAGACTGCTCGGGACCTTCAGGGAGTTGATCACCGTGATCATGTCTGAATGCTTTGAGAGACTCAAAGGTCTGGCAGCAAGCCAGTGACTGCATGAAGAATCGCCATGCGGATAGTCTTTGGAATGTGCACATGGCGTAAATACCAGCGAGGAGCATACATTGAGCCTCAATCAGACTGGAAGATCCTAAAAGCATGCCTAGCCGCCTTCTGGCGGCCAGGTAGAAGGACTCAGCTGTTCGATATGTGTCGCTGTCCCGGCCGACATATCCACAGTCTGATAACGGTGTCGCGATAGTGCCGAGTGCACATATTAACAGTGTAAGGCATGCTTCAGGTGACCAGTCAAGGCCATGCATACACATCCGCGTAACGATATGTCGAGTGGGAAGCTCGTCCAGAACAGGATTCTTGACATGAACGTAGTTAAAGAAGTTATCGAGCAGGGTCTGTGTATGATGAGGCACTAGCTCGTCATTACCTGGTATCGAAGGAGTACTAGCCGCTTGCGTGAAATCGGTAGATGTGCAGGGGAAGGCATGCGCAATCGATTGTTGTTGTCCGCGTAAACGCCTCAATGGGTTCCACTCTAAGATACCATTGATCGAACAAGGACTTAGTCTTGAGCGCTCAAGCTTATCTTGGTAAAGGACTGTTTCGGCGATTTCCTGCACAACATCGCCGCCGCTGCCTCCGCCTCGTATGAGCTGTTCCAAATCATCCAACCGCTTGAGGATACTCAGACTGGCTGGATCGTAGCTTGATAAATCAACAGGCGATTGTATGCATCGGGCACCACTCCTCTTACAAAATGAACAGGACGGCTTAAGGTTGTCGCATTTCGTTCTTCTTGCTCGACAGACCTCACACGCCGTCACGGCGCGTTTCCGGGAGTAGGAAGCCGAACCACGAGGCGTCGGTCGCTGCCGAGCAGACGAGGACGGGCAAGGCGAGGGTGGGTTCACGGCAGATGACATTTGAATTGGACGAATTGGCTGTTCTTACAATCGAAACAGAGCGCGATTATGTTGAAGGGGGCACAGCCTTGACCCACTCCCGCCAAGTGTCCTAGCGCGCGGAATGAGCCACCCAAAAACGAACTCCAAGCGCTTGGGTCCTGGGCATCAAAGAGCCGAATCTCCAGACTTTCCCCCAGACTGGGGAAAGTATGGAGATGCCGGTAGAATTTCGGGACAGAGGAGTTGCAGCCAACCTAGATGAGACATGATCCCCCGTCAGCCCTCGTGCCGAAGGACATATGATCGTGCCGACAATGTATAAGTATCTGCCCAGTGCACGATTTGCAGAAAGAGTGTCGCAGGCCAGTGCATCTGCTTCTGCTCCAATTGCTACTGTTGTTCCCTTCTCCATACCTTTCCGCAAACAAGATGGAGAAACCGTCTTCAGTCACTCAGCATGAAGAAGTTCTGCCGCCAACTCATGGCAAGAGCATGGCAGACGTCCAGGGTGCAATCGCCGACAATGAAACTGAGCACCGTCTTACTCTAGGCGACATCTGGAAAAATCACAGATCGTTGATCTGGTGTTCGTTCTTCTGGGCTATGTGTGCGATTGGTTGGTGAGTACCACCGAGCGAACTTGAAACGAGCTGGCGTCATGCTCCGAGCATGAAGAACAAAACAATGGTTGTGTGAAGTGATCACTTGCTGATAGTTTTGCCAGGGGTTTCGATGCACAAATCAACGGCGCCATGATATCAGTCCCTGCCTTTCGCCGCGACTTTGGCTACATTTTCAACGGCGAACCTGTCCTGCCTGCAAACTGGCAGACAGCATTCAATGTGGTGTCCTCAGTAGGACAATTCTTCGGAGGGTTCATGTGCGGTTGGACTGCAGATAAGTTTGGCCGCAAGGGCGCTTTGGCTGCAGGTCTCGTACTTTGCTCTGGTGGCATCTTCGGAGAAATCTTTTCCACGACCAGAGTTGCCTTCCTCGTGTCAAAGCTCATCCTCGGCTTCGGTCTTGGTTACTACCTCACCATTGGACCGATGGCTTGCAGTGAAATCGCGCCTGTCGCCCTTCGTGGTATCTCGACTGCGGGTATAAACCTGGGTATAGCTCTGGGTCAGCTCCTGTCAAATGCTGTTGTCAAGGCCTTTGGCGAGTGGACCACTCGATGGGCATATGCCGCCCCTTTTGCGATTCAAATGTTCTTCGTTGCTTTCCTTGGCGCAGGGTTCTATTTCGTCCCCGAGTCGCCCTGGTATCTGGTCCGTCAAGGAAGAGATGAGCAGGCTCTGAAATCATTGCAAACGCTTTGGGGCAACAGTATCGATGTCAACGAGTATGTTCGCCCAGCACGAGGACCTTTCCATAATAAGATCGCTGACATTCATGCCACCATCTAGGAAGCTTGCAAGCTTGAAACTCACCATTCAGGAGGAGCAAGCACTCAAAGAATCCTCGTTCCTCGACTGTTTCAAGGGCGTCAACCTGAGGCGAAGCTTGATTTCCACTGGAGCCTTTGCATGCCAGCATCTTGTCGGTATCATCTTCGTTCTCGGCTATTCCACATACTTTTTCCAGCTTGCGGGATTGGCGACTAGCCGTTCCTTCGACCTCGGAGTTGGCGTTACGGCCTGTGCACTTGGAGGAAATATCGCCTCGTGGTAAGCAGACCTCACTTGAGAACCTGAAGAACTGGATAAATACTAATATTCATGCTCTCGCAGGTTCATCGTTGACTCGTTCGGACGCCGCAAGATTTTCGTCGGCGGTATGGCCGCCTTGACCCTCCTCCTGCTCTTGATTGGCATCATGGATTTCGTACCATCGAGCGGTGCGAAATGGGTGCAATCCTCGTGTACGGTCATCTATGCGTTTGTGTACTCCATGTCGCTCGGAGCAATGGCCTTCGTCTTGCTTGGAGAGGTGTCAAGCATGGGTCTTCGTGCACATACCACGGCGCTCGCAACTGCTACCCAATCGTCGCTCGGTATCATCTTTAACATTGTTATCCCATACCTCATGAACCCAGACGAAGCGGATCTGAAAGGCAAGGTCGGGTTCGTATTTGGCGGGCTCGCAGCTATTGCAACTGTAGGCGCCTGGATGTACATACCAGAGCTGAAGGGTCGTACAACGATCGAGATCGATCTTATGTTCTCGAGACAAGTGCCAAGCAGGAAGATGGGCACATATGACATTGATTCGGAAGGCGGTATATGATGTAGTCGTTTTAGATAGCTACTAGCTCCGACCGGAAGTGGAATGAGAAGTCATTAAACTCGTGGTTCGTTTGGTCCAGTGCTGCATGCCCAATTTGGTCGTCTTATTGTATCCCAATCTATTACTGCAGGAAGCCTAGGTCAGGATGCCTGCTTCAGTAGAGCTGACAATTGCTGAAATCCGCGAGCACATGTCGATCACGGATGCCATAGGCCCGTACATGGGTTGTTCAGCCGTCCTCGTCCCCGAAAGTAAGCTTGACTGTTTTGGCCTTCTTCTTTGGCTTTTTCGTGGACTTTGTGTCCACATTCTTCACATCCTTGTTATGCTCGGCGGACTCGTCTTCCGGTTCTTCATTGACGATCTTGACGGCCTTCCTCTTCTTTGTAACAGCACCCACCTCGGCAATCTTATCTTTCTGTTTCGGTGCGGTCACAGCGGCATCTTGGTCGCTCTTTGCATCAGTTGCAGCGTCGTTTGTCTCTTTGGGATCTTTCCCAGAAACGAATGCTTCGTATTCTTCCTTGGTCAGGGATTCTTTGGTGTCTTCCAGAACATAGGTTGGGGCATCGTCTTCATCATCTTCCTTCTTCATCCGCTTGTTTCTGGGTATTGGTTGTTCATGGCGGGCAGAGTCCCCACTAGTCAGTTCCCCTCTCAACCTGCGCAGGAAAGCCGGCTGTTCGCTGTCTATGGACCAAGCATGAGCGGAAGCCATCGTCAAGCGGGGTAATGCATACCAAACTGGAGATCCTTGGCTTTGAAGCTCATATTGTTCCAAGTCGTCGTGTTATGGTGTAAAGTGGGTGAGGTCTGTAGAGTTCCGGAAGTATTAGACGAGGCTGAATGGCCAAGGTTGCACAACTTGCGCTAGAGAGACGATCGTGCGGGCGGTCCATAATTTGCGGCTCTGCAATGCACGTCTTCTTGGCGTCATTTATCTCCGATGACGTACCATGTGAATCTCCGCTGATGCTTAGAAGGACGTCGCGATATGTCGACGCGCAGGCTACATGGCATCGTGAAGGAGACAATTTAACACGGCCACGTCCGTGACTGCCTCCACAGTGCTTGGCAGACGCTACTGCCTCGGCGCGCTTCACGCGACGTCGCGATTTCAAGTTTCAAGCATCTTTCTGCAATCGGAAGCCCCACAACGCCTGGCCCGCATTGGGCTTTCTGACTTCCTCCTTCACAACGACACCACGACCACAAGCTCTTCACGGATCGTCGGATACATCCCCATTGGTCGCATTGTAGACCATCTACTTCGGGCAGCAGCCTGACGGCAAGTTCTGCGTACACTGCTCGCGACCATGGAATCTCTCAACGACGCGACGAGGAGAGTACCAGTCCCTAAAGAAAGCTCAGACAACACGGAAAGATCTCCACGCCGCAGTGAGAAGGGCGGTCCACGGACAGGCTTCTTCAATCGCCGCGTACGATTGACGAGCGATTCATCGGTCTCAGTGCCCCTGCCCTTAGTGCTTCTCTTCCCATGTCTTGTAGTCATTGTGATCCTGCTGCTCTTCGCACGATCACCAGGCTCAGATGACCTCATGAAGATGCCCGCTGGTGCGTCTCCCTTCATACGGTATGCTACACAGGAGTAGGTGCGACCAACAAACACTTACATTTACCCAGGAAAATCAGCGAAAAGTATGACAAGCCCTTCGCTGTAGGATGCCTCGAGCCCCGAGTCAACGCACCCCGAGCGAACGCCGCCTTCGTGGTCCTAGCGAGGAATCAAGAATTGGAAGGTGTAATACAATCGGTCAAGTCGATTGAGAGACACTTCAATCGGTGGTACCACTACCCATACGTCTTCCTGAACGATGGCGTCTTCAACGAGACTTTCAAGGAGACAGTGTTGAATTACACAAGCGCACCTGTTCAGTGGGGTCAGATACCAGCAAACGACTGGGGATTCCCAGATTGGGTGGACCCAGCGGTTGCGAAGGAGGGCATTGCAAAGCAGGGCGACGATGCCATCATGTATGGCGGCATGGAGAGCTATCATCACATGTGCCGATTCTACTCAGGGTTGGTGTATCTTGATTACCTTACAATTCAAGACTAACCATCACAGCAAATTCTACCACCACGAGCTTCTGCGCAAGTACGACTGGTACTGGCGTCTCGAGCCTGACATCAAATACTTCTGCGACATCACCTACGATCCGTTCATTCACATGGAGCGGCACAACAAGACTTACGGCTTCACTATTGCGGTCAAGGAGTTGCGGGAGACTGTGCCGAATATATGGCGGTATGCCTCTGCTTACAGGCGGATGAACAACATCACTTCGCAGGGTTTGTGGGAGATGTTTGTCGAGAAGCCGAAGTTCGAAGACGAGGAGGAGGAGGTCCCCAAGACTAGTCGCAAGTCAAAGAAGCCCGAAGCTCAGGAGATCCTGGACTCGCAGCCGAGCATGGGCGATCTACCAAAAATCGACCCGGAGAACATGGAAGGTGAATCATACAACATGTGTCACTTCTGGAGCAATTTTGAGATCGCAAGGCTCGACTGGTTCAGGGGCAATGAATACAACGACTTCTTTGAGATGATGGATCGAAGCGGTGGCTTCTGGATGGAACGATGGGGAGATGCTCCAATTCACTCCCTTGCTGCTGGTGCGCTCCTCGGCCCCAGTGATATTCACTACTTCCGCGACATCGGTTATCGACATACCACGATTCAGCATTGCCCAGCCAACGCCCCTGGACGT
Source organism: Parastagonospora avenae f. sp. tritici 18332-5 (assembly GCA_022559985.1). Lineage (NCBI taxonomy): Eukaryota > Fungi > Ascomycota > Dothideomycetes > Pleosporales > Phaeosphaeriaceae > Parastagonospora > Parastagonospora avenae. Next base: position 128,699 of record JAFJTR010000076.1, read on the forward strand.
CAATTGGGCAGAGATCCCTACCTGGAGACTACAACTGTTGACGAAAGAGAGCGACTCGAAGAAGACAAGTACTGGGCTGCGTATGATCCGGTCAAAGAGAATGGCGTTGGATGTCGCTGCAAGTGCGATACCGATATCGGTGATATCGAAGGCAAGGAAGGGTCTTGTCTTGCAGAATGGGTAGAGGTTGCTGGTGGCTGGGCGTCGCCTGGCCCGCAGAGAGTATGATCGATGTCCGGCATGATTGTGTATGATCTTTTAGCGAGCATATTGCGGGAGTACTAGCGTCTATACCCCTTCCAGCATGGCGTGGGCGGTTGCATTGCATTTCAAAAGCTGGCCGGGCTTCAGTACCGGCATCACAGGCGTTTCGGAGGAGGCATATAGTTGCGTGTGCATGATCTTGAAACATGCACTTTTAAACTTGCTGTCATGACATATGAATCCTTGTGGAAAGAGGTCCTGCATTGATACCGGTGGTGGTGGTGGCTAGCTGCTGGTGCTCATAACATTCTTGGTACACTGCCGATTCTTTGGAAACAACTTGCATCACCAGACGACTAGTGACTCATTGTCCGATGAATCGTCACCTTGGAGAGCCGAGACGGCCCATTGCGTGCTGTTTGTCGTGTTTCCTCTTCTGTTCCATGGTTACCTTATCTAATCGGTGCTGGCGCTGGCGCAAGGTGGGGGAAAGGGCGATCATTGGCCCCTCATCCACCATCAGCTGCACTGCGCGACGGTGCCGCCTACGCATTCAAACTGCCACGACACTCTTGATTGTACATCACGGGAGACAGAAACTCCTTTCACTTCTCCGATTACCCTGGTATTCGTCATCGACTCCCGGTACCCTCTCCAGTACGTACTGTCTGCGTTTCCACTCCGCCATCCCTTCCGTAAGGCTCCACTTGCGCCGGGCACTAGCTCTAGGCAGCGTGGTCCCGCATGTACACCCCGTGCACTCCTTTCGGACTGCTTTACCCCTCTACCTCCTACACTCTACGCTGCACTCTGATGCTTGCTTTCCTCGCATACTCACCTACAGCTGTGTACTGACATGTCTTCCAGCAGCGACGACTCACAGCAAGACTTGAAGTATCCGCCTGTGCATATCAACCGCTCGCTACAACAGGTTGATCTTGAAGACCTAATCATGAGGTCGACTCCCCAACGGCCGCAAGGGGCTGGGAGCTCTTTAGAGGATAGCACGTTCGAGCTCCTCGGCCTAAACGATAGCATGATCGAGACGTCAGACGATGAGGCTCACACTGAGTCCATCGCCTCCACAGACGGCAATACCCCCGACGACGCTTCGAGCTTCAGCGACGATGACGACGTTGACTATGGCACCGATGACCGCCACCTGCACCACAGCTTTGCCTCCCTACAGGCTGAAGTTCCCGAGCAGCTACATCACGACGCGCGACCCATACATAGTGCGGGAGACAGTACGCTGACCGAGGTCCCGATGCACCGCGGATACAGTGGACACTCTCGTGACATTAGGCTCGATGAGCAGCCAGGTCAAGATGATGGTGTAAGTCAAGGTGCCAAGGTTATAAGGACGTTCCCAGACGAGAATGGCACTTGCTATTCGGTTTTCGACGAGTACGGCTGCACGGAGGTCAGAGTTGTGGTCAAGGCAGCCTTGTCGGACAAGTCTATCTCTACACCAGACTCATACAGGATTTGTTACATCGGCATGCCTGACAAGTGGGACGAGGACGTCATTACAACTAAGATCACTGCGGCACTCACCGCCAGTCCAGGGACTTCCCGCTCAATCATGGTACAGGGCCAGCTGGAGCCCTATGGTCCCATCATGCATGTCGACCGCTGTACACATATTCAGGTCCTGTCTGCGGGCAACGAGCCGGCGCGCATCGCGCTCAGACTAGACAACGGAGAGCAACTCTCCTTCGGACAAGGACGCCGATCTACATCTGAAGCTCGACCAGACCTCGTCATTTTCTGTCACCCATCAGCGCCCCGCACCGCTAACGATGCACAAGAGTACAAATGTGCTCGCGAAGCTTTTGACCGTGAGCAAATGCCATATCTCGAACTCACTTCCGTTCGACAGTATCACCACGGAGCATTGTCATACGATTCAAGAAGCTTGGCAGTTTGCATGGAGGGTCGTGATAGCCCAGAAGCTGACTTTAAGTTGAAAGAGGTACTTCCCATTGATCACTTCACGTTCAGCGACCTCGAGCCCTCTCAGGTCAACCGTCATCTAGCGCTGATTAGCCCCCATATGGTGACAGTGTCCAACAAGAGTCATCAAGACGTTCAGAAATCTCATCTCACAACGCCAGACTTGGCAAAGACACTCCTGGCAGCACTCTCAGCAATGGTCATAGCGTACCTCTTCGCGCCCACCATGATGCTGATGCTAGCCTCCAGCAATGATGCTGTACCGGCGGCTTTTACACCTTACTCGGAGCTCTGCTCGTCTCCTTCGACTACGTTACTGAGCTCTTCATCAGTTACGGTTGTCCCTTCTTCATCTATCATGCCTACGCCCAGGGAGCTCACCATCGTTCCACCGCAAGTCAAGCCCCAGAGACAGATGAAGAAGAAGGTTGAAAAGCCCGTACACTTCAGAATTCAGCCAACGAACGATCAACGATTCATCCTTGTTCCCAACAAAGAGATGCTTAATGCTCGCAAGAAGCCGCAGCTTCAGATCCAAGTTGCACGAGAGGCAGAATCAGTTCCGATACGATTCAATCGGACCATCAGCGGCATCTACGTTGTCGACCTCGAGCGGCCATATCCTTTCGGCATGTTCAACGTCACCATTGCGAGCTTTTCAAAGCCGCTACTTGAGCAATCATTCGAGATCGCGATGGGACACAACAAATCAATGCTCGATCAACTTATTGACTCGACTATCTGGAATCTCGGCCACACAAACAGCAACTTGGTCAACATCACCAACAAGGCTGCCCTTGCACTGCGCGTCATGAGTGATGAGCTGATGCAGTCGCAGCCAGACATCAAGACTCGCCTTCATCGCGTCAATAAAGCATTAGGACAGATGATGGGCAGCAAGGCCGCATCCCTCAAGCAGGTTCCAGAGGCCACGTGGGTGGGCATGAGAGAGGTCACCGCGCCCATTCGTAGGTCATCGTCGCTCTCGAAGCTGAGGATGCGAGCTCTATGGGTACGCTGCCAGGCTGAGACGGCTGCAGGATTGTCGAGCAGCGTACAAGACGGCAAGAAGAGCTGGGCCTGCTCAAAGTTGGGTAGCACGGCGTAGTGGACGGGGCCGAGGCCCAGCGTTCGACATTGACATTTTCAATCATGGATGGCGTTCTTCTCTTTGGTCATTGGAAGGCGTTCTACTGAGACTGAGGATCGATACCCAGGCACAGATCGGAGCATCAGGTGTTAGTTATACTTGGTCGTAGCAACGCTGGGAGTAGCATGTTTGTAAGAGGAACCTTTGGACCATCCTCCCTATGTAGCCACCAGGAAACATGAATGCCATTTGAAATATACTGCAGATTCTCACCTACGATGGAAAGCGACCAGGTGCCTGTAGCTATACACGGGGCCTTGCTGTCACAATTGAAGCGTGGTGATACTGTGTATAGCTCCGGGCTATTAGATGACCTTGTTTACTATCCGTCGTATTCCCATTCATCCCTGACATGACACTGGTCAGGCAGTAGGCAGTAGGCAGTAGGCAGTAGGCAGTCTCGTGCAGGTTGGCAGGCAACGAGTGACCAGCGCGCACGTGCTAGCGTATAATCTAGAGCTTGATTGGGTGTAGCCTGCTGCCCCTCCATCGCAGCTTGCCCCAAAATCTAAGGGTGCTAACACTGACAACATCAAACTCGCTGTATCACCCGCACAACATTTTTCTACCTTAACCTGATACCTTCTCAACACTAAACCGATATTCAAATCAGCGTCTGCATCATGTCTGACGTCGCCAAACCTGACCCCGCCGCTGACCAGGTCGCCAACCCTGCCGCGACGCTCGTTAAGGACGAGACCGCAAAGGTCACCACCGACATCGCCGCCAACAAGTCGGAGTCGACTGAGACCAAGGATGACAAGCCAATCACCGAGAAGGCGACCGAGGCTGCTTCGTCTGCTGCCGCTGCCGTCAAGGACAACGTCTTCTCCATGTTCGGTGGCGGCCCCGCAAAGGTGAAGAAGGAGGAGGTCGACGATGCCGATGAGCCCTCGGGCGCCACCAAGAAGCCTGAGACGGTACGTCTAAGTGATTGTTGTATATACGTTACCTGTCTGACAAGCTGTAGGAGGAGAATCCCGAGAATGAGGAGCCCGACGTCGACTTCCAGCCTGTAGTCCACCTCACCGAGAAGGTCGACACCAAGACCAATGAAGAGCTCGAGGAGCAAGTCTTCAAGATGCGCGCGAAGCTATTCAAGTTCGATCGGGAATCACGGGAGTGGAAGGAGAGGGGCACTGGTGACGTCCGGTTACTCAAGCACAAGGAGAACGGAAAGACTCGCCTCGTCATGCGACGTGACAAGACCCTCAAGGTCTGCGCCAACCACTACGGTATGCTACACAGGTTGGAAATACAGAGGAACGTGCTGATTTGTGTATAGTTGTTCCCGACATGAAGCTTTCACCCAACGTCGGCAGCGACCGCAGCTGGGTCTGGAACGCCGCTGCCGACGTCAGCGAGGGCGAGCCCGAGGCACAGACCTTGGCCATCCGTTTCGCCAACAGCGAGAGTGAGTCTTCATACGTTTCCTTGCAAAAGTATCAGCTGACATTACTGTGTAGACGCAAACGGCTTCAAGGAGGCTTTCATCAAGGCCCAGCAAGAGAACGAGGCGCTGTTCGGAAAGGGCGAGCAGTAGGCGATTGCGCAATATGCTTGGGACTGGGAGGAACACGGAGGAAGGAAAAGCATGCACGCATGATAGCGTTGACATTCTGGGTTGGTATCATAACACGATGAACGATAGAAGACCCTCATACCCTGCACATACTAGATAGAAATTAAACAAGCCTGGCTTATAGCTAACGGCATTCCCCATTCATCCAATGTGTTGGCATGACGGGATATGATGCAAGTGCCTTTCAACGTAGTCGTAGCCTCAAGCACTGCCACCAGGTGCCGCAACTAGTCGTGCCCGCTCTGCTTAGACTTGCGACCTTCTTAGATGATATCTAGCAAGCTATAGATCAGCCTGTATAGCTTGGAAGGTTTTATTAGACTGCAATAAATCTATAAAGAGACGTTAGAGATAGACAGCCTTAGCTATCACGATTGACATGCTCCCCGTGTTTCACTGCCACGGTACGAGTGAATATATCCACACTCACCTTCGGTAATACTACGGTGACCCAATAATAAGGTGGACCCTGCGGCAGGGCAGCTTTACGTCGCGTGCGTGCAGATTGTATGCGTTTGCCAAGCTCTCACTATAAACCGCCCCGCGACTTTCCCGCTGCCGAATCAACGCTCGCTACCAGCCACCACCGCGACATATTCGCAACTACACCACCGCCAGCTTCCTCAACCCCACGAGCGCGCGTAAAGAACTCATAATCGCGCACTGTCGCCGCTACACGCTCGATACAACACACCCGTCACAAATCAACGCGTATAATCAACCGCCAAGATGCCCGACATCAAGCGATGGGTCAAGCTCATCACCCACCAGAATCCCATGTACGTTTGTTGCGCGCCATCGCGAGCGCTTACTGTACCCGCGCGTCGCAGCGATCTCAGGACTAACATGAATCAACAGTGCGGAGCCGTCGCCCGTAGAGGGATTCCCTATGCGCCAGTGGAGCATCGAGATCTGGCTGCTGGACGACCAGGGCAACGAGGTCCTGCCCAACGTCTTCGAGAAGTGCACATACAACCTCCATCCATCGTTCGAGAAGAACAAGCAAGGTGCGCGCTTCGAGCAGACCGTGATATTGTGCATGTAAAGCTGATTCTAGGACAGTCTTCAAGAAGCCGCCGTTCCGCATCGATGAGAAGGGCTGGGGAGAGTTCGACATGAACATCGTCCTCACCGCAATCGGCAAGGGCGGCGATCACACTCTGCCTCACGACCTCAACTTCCAGTCCGAGCGCTATGAGGCCAAGCACCAAGTCGTGAGTGTAACGCGCGTTCAACATACCAGAACTCTGCTAATATGATATCTGTAGACCTTCCGGAATCCCAAGCCCGAGCTCGTCGCCCTCCTCCAAGAGTCTGGTCCTGCTGACATGAACGGTGTTCGCGGCAAGGACGCCGCCGCTAAGAAGAAGGGCAGGCGGGACAAGAACGTCGACATGGAGAAGCTCGCGGACGGTCTGCAGAAGCTGAGCGAGGAGGATCTGCTTCATGTGGTCACCTTGGTTCACGACAACAAGACGAGCGAGACCTATACCAAAAACGATGTCGAGAGTATGTTTCGCGGCCGTATATGTACATTGAAGTACTGACATGTCACAGATGGCGAGTTCCACGTCGATCTCTATACCCTCCCAGATTCGCTCGTCAAGATGCTGTGGGACTACACCGCTTCAAAGGTCGAGTTGTAGATGTGCTTTCCTGGGTACTGCAGTCAAGACAGCTGTCTTTCAGCCGTCTACCGCTATATCGTGGCTAAGAGCTCGTTCCATTGCGAGCGACAAGACAAGCTCTACGTTACCGTCACGATGGTTCCATGGCACCAGTCGGGTCATGGCCTTCCGAATGTCTCCCGCGCGACCAAACATTTGGACGCCTTCTATCCCGGCACCTTTCGGTTTCGGACATACTGCGCACATGAATCTCCGTCACCCCCCTTTTTTCGTGTCCATCTGAATTTTGCTTATGAGCTCGGAGTTATAGGCAAAAGCTGCATGAGTGACATGCACATTGAGTAGGCGCCGGAATGGAAAGGTACGTTGCTTATAGGTAATGAAAGCATTCGAACAAATCGATACCCTAATCTTTTCATCTTCATATTTACGTGCGATTTCAGGACTTAACTATTCGATGTTTGGAAAGGTCGCATCTAAGATCTGGTGCTGACCTAGATTTATGCTCACTTCCATCGGGCAGCGGCGAAAGTCGTGCCCGCTCTGTGCCTCCGGCTTCACCTCATGGTCGTTGAAGGTGTACTTCGTCTACGTTTTAGATGGGCCTGAAGGTATACAGGCTACCTTTTCACGGAGGCAGTTTGCCGACGCCTGGTGCTCCCGAGCGCTCTGTTAGAATAGCTCCATCGCCTTTGGACTCTGGTATTTTGAACAGCAACACCATCTCGAGCACCAAAATCAGAGTCTGCAGGAGCAGCAACAACTACCCCGCACCCTCATCGGGCGAATCACTGACTATGTCCCGCAATAGCCCGCGCCCTCGTCGGGTGAATAGCTTCATATATCCCGGAATAGTATACCCGGATACACAAATCACATATGACCATGTCCAACCGCCCACAACTCTATCAAACTTGCCACCACTAATTTACAGACGCCCCTTCGTCTGCCATGTCCTCCATCTCCACCCGCGTCATAGCCATCACCGGCGCCGCATCCGGCATCGGCCTCGCAACCGCACACCTCCTCGCCTCCCACGGCGCCCACCTCTCCCTCGCCGACCTCAACGCCTCCGCCCTCTCCTCCGCCGAGCAATCCATCAAGGCAAAATATCCGGATACGAAGATCCTCACCTTCGCGCTCGACGTGCGCAACGAGTCCGACGTCGCCGCATGGATCGCCAAAACCATCGACGTGCTGGGTGGTTTGCACGGCGCGGCGAATCTCGCGGGCGTCATTGGGGAGAATATTGGCGTCAAGGGCGTGCAGGAGCAGGATGTGGATGAGTGGGATTTTGTGCTGGGCGTGAATTTGAAGGGGGTGATGTTGTGCTTGAAACATGAGTTAAAGGTTATGCGGGAGGGCGCAAGTGTGGTCAATGCGAGTAGCATTGCCGGGGTTGTTGGGATGTAAGTGTTGTGAAAAGGATGGATGGGGGTGTGGGCGAGATGTGGTGCTGATGATGAAAATAGGGCGAATAACGCAGCGTATACGGCGAGCAAACACGCTATTGTCGGTTTGACACGAAGCGCGGCGAAGGAGGTGGGGAAGAGGGGTGTGAGGGTTAATGCGATTTGTCCGTAAGTTTGCCCTTCTCGTACCCCAGAATTTCCCCTTCATCCTTACTCACGCACGCAAAGTGGCTACATCGACACCCCAATGAACCACAAATCCGCGGCCATCCAAGAAGCAGCCGGCAACACGGAAGCGCGCATTGCGCGGATCAACGCCGTCGCGTTGGGGCGGGGTGGCAAGGCGGAAGAAGTTGCGGAGTTGATTGTTTTTTTGCTGGGGGATGGGGCGAGTTTTGTTACAGGGAGTGCGGTGGGGGTGGATGGGGGGTGGAATTGTTAGTTGGTTGGGAATGGGAAGGGGGGATGGGAGTCATCCGCGAGCAGGGGGGAAGAGGAAGACATTTCATAGATCTGTACGCGGTTTGGTCACAGGGCGAGAGGCCAGGACATGGAGATACTCGGGACAACTTTTGGTGTCAAGCCGGACGTGGTTGTGTGAGAGAAGAGTCAGAGCACGAGGATTGGTGTGCTTTATATATCCGAGCCAGCCATTTCTGTTTCACATACATCAGATTTCGCGCACTTTTGTTTTCGTGAACTGGCATGCTGGAAGAATACACCGCCCGGTACTGCTCATTCTTCTCATGTCTTGCGTTCGTAGAGTCTTTCGGGCTTTTGCACATGTCCGAAAAGACTTTGTGTTTTCGACGCCGTCTATATATGCTGCTTTCTTTGGAAGTGGTGGTTCGGATTCAACATAAAAACGTTGGCTCGTTGTTTTTACATCAGGGGAGGAAGAATCCGTTTTTAGAGAAGAGAACCAGGGGCGAGACAGGCGACATAAAATCACTCATGCGGTGTGTCTCCATGGAAAGTGAGAACCCACTTTTGAATTTGAGATAGGGGCAAAGTTTGTGAAGAGTCTTGGAGAAGAAGAGAGCGGAGACTTTATACACAATCATCGAAAACTCGGCACTCGTCATGCGCGGGGCCAGCGATAGCTTCCTGCTCATAGATAGTTTCTGTTGTACTTTCGTAGCGTGCATTGTAAATCAAACTGCTCTTTGCCATGATGAGGCTCTTAGGACCTTTTGAGAAAGAAACCTGGAGGCTGTCCATCTTTTTTTGTGCTTAGAGCGAATCGCTTCTCGACGAGGACATAGTTGGGCGATGGCGGACTTTTGGACAATTCCATGCAGACGCCAGGCCCTGAGGTTTTGGGAATGTATGGATGGAAGAGAGAAAGGCAGAAAATTCATGTTTCTGTAGTAATATTTCTTTGGTGCTCGAGGCGCAGCAGAACTCATATGGCCGAAGTGCTCTTGGTTTTGAAGAAGAAGGAGTGAATTTGAGGAGTTCAAGGGCCGACGATGCGAGGATTTATAAACTCGGCCTGGTATTCGTAGCGCCTACTCACGTTCTCCGGCCTGTGCGAACATTGAGTCCTGGAGTCTGGACGGGAGGCTTCGACTCGCGACATAGCCTTTGCCGGGCACTCTTTTCGATCAGAGATCATCGCCTGCATGCCTCCATGGCTTTGCTGGGTGGGTATGCCGCCAACAACTCTCACAGGCACATGCGGTGTTGGTTAAAGTCTTTTTGAGATTGCAAAGTGTGTTTTGGTGGGATGTAGATGCGCTGAAAGCAGGAGACAGAAGACATGGTGAGCTGGGTATGTAGTTTTCTGCTCGAGACGGAGACGTTTTCATACCGGCTGTTGCGATAACTTTTGGAGCAAAGAAAAGGGAAATTCATCATCAATTGTAAGGATTAGAGTGCATGTGTGCTTTATACACAGCAGTCGGAGCTAGGCATTGAGGGTCGTCGTCGTTACGAAGCTTTGTCAAGTGTTCAGCATGGTTGTAGAGTTGCTCTAGATCAACAGCTACGACATCAACGACAAGACCTCGCTCGAAATACGTTGTCTGAAGGGCACCGCATTTCTCGTCGACTCATCTTTCGCGCTTGCTTTTCGAGTGCATGAGCTATCGTCGGCGAGTTCTGAGGTGTGATGGCACACATGGGCAAGTATCTGTAACTCTTTTAGAGCACAGGAGTCCAAGGAAGAGACATATCACCATCATGCGCTGGTCTCGAGGCTCGAGACGCAACACGTATGTAGACTCTTGGCCAGCTTTTTGTTTAAAAATGTGGGGAGAATGTCACTGACAAGTTGTAAAAGGCGAGGAGATGAGGCTTTATATACACATCTCTCCGGTGCCGGACAAAAGTCATAAGTCTGCCTCACTTTTGGCTTTGACGACGCCCAGAAAGACATGCAAGATATTTGCCCGTGATCTTGGTTCGTATTGGCGCCGCTCACATACATCGCGACTTCAACCCATCGTTGTCGTAGTTGTTACACGGCAGATACTGAGTCTTCAAACGCCATATGACCAAGTCGGTCTGCTTCAGGCCTGACAAGAAATGCACGTGACAATTATCTGGGCGCTTTTTCGTAACACATGAAAGGGGCAGTGCCTCTCGTCCTGTTCTTGGATGCTCTTTGGAAGCAGTCAGCAATAAAATGAATGGGGAAAGAGACGTAATAGTGGCTGCTGGAGGCTTTCAATGCTACAAAGCCTTGCTTATAGCAGCATGTCGATATATTGTATTCGCCAGCCTTGACGAGAAAAGTGACACAAACAGACAGACATGTAGCAGTTCAAGAGTTTTTTTGGGGGGGGGGGAGTGATTCATGCACTGTTGTTCTTTGCTTTTGCAGTAAGATCACGATATGTAGATGTGTTGGGAGCTCAGAGAAAAGCGGACCCGATTTTATACTTCTGCGGAGAATGTAGTTGTATTCCAAACGAACAAAGAAACAATGAAGTGCGCTGAAGATTCAGACTATTTGACATGTTCGAGCCGAGACGTAGAAGCCTCCAGCCCGTGCCGTGCGCCCTAACCTACATCATAAAATGCACCTTTCGCCTCAATCCCGTGCGCGGATGCTTCACTCAAGCTTATGCGATAGTAAAGAAGCCTATCGAAGTTCCACAACACATATGTCGACGCTGTAGATACTCTTTACACTCTAAACTATGAAGCGCTTCACAGCATGTATCGATCTGGGCAGCATTCTGTCGATAGTCTCTTGCTTCTGGAAAAGCCACGGGCCATACACATCGTTCATTTATAGTATCACCTAGTCTGATTGAGCAATGTGAGTCCAGTGGAGAAGTGCGGAATCTATACAGTGTGTTATGACATAGAAGGTTCGGAGAAAATATTGAGATTGCAAATAACAGAGTTGGAGCCTGTCCACAAAAGACACATGCAGGCGGTCACGATATCTTGAGCACACGCAAACGAGTTGCGTATGTCTAAGAGTTTTAAGTCTCGCCGGAGGAGTCGGGTGTACTCATATAGCGCTGAGCACCGGCCAGTGTTTTGGCAATTTGCCGGCAAAGGAGTGCAAAATATCTCATGTATTCTCGATGTACTTCCTAACTATAAAGTATACGAGCTCCTCGGCCTCCCTCTCTTCTTTGCAAACTTATAAAGGATTCACTGCTATTCTCGACCAAAAAAGGCCCTGGAACTTCACTTGTTTGAAAACTCACAAGAAGCGCTTTCATGACATCTCAACAGCTCCGGACTAGTATCTCATGTCTGCGCGTCTGTTCTGCCCAGAAAGGACCGCAAAGAGCGTGTATGTTTTTCTGCACCAAAATCACATTCCTTCAACATCATGTCTCGCTCTGCGTTCGGTCTGCAAACCTGAGTATGTACTCTCCCCCGACCTCCACCTTTCTTCTTCTATCAACACACTCGAAAATCGTGTACACAAAAACCACACTGGCGAAGTGGAGATGAGGACCATAAATACTGGATCGAGACCCAAATGCCAAGTGCCAGATTTTCTCGCGCCTCAAAAAGATACGGGGCACAAGACATGTGAGATTCTGGTTGGCAGATCAAAAATAACCCCGGTTCTGTCTATGCGCTGCTGAGCCTCAATTCGTGCGTCACAAAAGACCAGTCACACCCTGATTATGTGCGGCGACGACTTGACGAGCACAAAAGACATCTGAAGAACGACACATGATCCCTCGATTGCGCTGCGCCGCTCACTATAAATCGCCGCCGCAACTTCCCCATTCCTTACCTTGTCGACCACACTCGAAAAGCAGTGTGAAATCAAGAACGATAAGAAGTCGGGACATGTTGTCCAAAAACATCAATCGAAGCAAAAATGTTGGGAAGAGAAGACCCAAAGCCCGCCCACACATCTTCATGCGTGAAGTCTCTCGGCTCACTTCTACTCCTTCTCCTCCTCCTCCTCCTCCTCCTCCTCCCCCCCCCCCCCCCCCCCCCCCCCCCCCCCCCCCCCCCCCCCCCCTCCCCCC